>JANHGL010011723.1:14827-48795 GCA_024611195.1 Ceyx melanurus | reverse complement strand
CCTACCCCCCCCCACCTCTCCCCGCCTGGCCCACCACAGCCTTCCAGCCCTCCCAGCATTGCTGGGGCTCCCCTGGCCCTGCTCCAGCAGCTCCCTGGCTCTGATGAAGATTCCAGAGCTGCCCCAGCCCTGCAGGGGGGTCTCCCCAGAGCCCTGGGAGCAGAGGGGCAGGATCCCCCCTGGCCCTGCTGGCCAGTGGCCCATGGATGTGCTGGAGCTGCAATGAGCACTCTGAAACGGAGAGGCTGAAGAGTTCTCGGCAGCAGCTCTCAGGTGAAACACGGGTTTTGGGGCACACAGGAGCCACCCTGCAGGTGAGACCTCGTCAGAACTGAGCTTTTCCAAGATGCAGTTTCACCAGGCACAAAAGCAGCAGCTCTCCCCTGGAATAATCAGAGGAGAGAGATTTGCATTTTCTTTCATGCCAGCTCGCAGCTCTGAATTTCAACTTCTGGGTGTCGTTTTAAGGCAGTGGCAGGTTTTGCAGCAAGAGCATTTCTGAAACTTCCACATTGCAATGCAAATGCTCTTAATCCTCAACTTGGAGTCTGCAATTAAGGCACTAATTCCTCTGGGTAGTTAAGCATCCAAGCAGGCCTGACAAGGTTAATGGAGCTCAAGTATTTAAAGGCACCCCACAGTAGCTACAACCTCTAACAATGTGCTCCTCAGCTCTTCAAAACCTGTGATGGAAGCCACAGCTGATGCACCATGTACTCCTGACATCCACCCTGGTAAGATGGGTGAGCAGCAGGTGAAACACCATATTCACCAGTCCTGCAACTGGGAAAGAACTCCTTCTGCAGTGACAGTGAAACACGGAGCACCACTGTGGGTATTCACAGATGAGGGTTGTCCAGTGGTGTAATTAGCTACAGAATATTCATTAGTTCAATTAATTCACTTGGTAAAAGAACAACAAACCATCAACATGGTGGACTGTGCATTTCCTTTCTTCTAAAAAAAGCTGAAGTAAAAATGCATGTTTTATTCAGCTCCCCAAGTTTCTTTTGAAGGAGGTTTAATCTCTTCCTCCAAAGCTGAAGGCAGAAACACAAAAGCAACTCCCTCATTTTGTGAAATTGATGCTGGAACCCCAGAGCCCAGTGTTCATTACCCATTCAGCATCACAGCCACTTACTGGGTAGCAGACAGCTGGAGGGGGGACTAAGGGATGGCAGGAGCCAGGTCTGAGGCCAGTTCTCAGCACTGCCCCTCAACACTTACCAGGTCACTTTTCTCACCAGCACCTACAATCCAGAACTGCCTCGTGCCCCGACTCCAGACACCTCTGCTCAGAGCAGGGATGCAGAGATGGCATCAGAGTGCACAGAAGCATCTCCTGGACCAACACGTGTGTAAGGAAAACCACACTGTGACCCTCCAGAAAACCCCAAACCCTTCCCCTGGAGGGGAGCAGGAACAGGGAGCAGAGCAGCAGGACAGGTAGTGCCTCAGAAACTGGTGATAAAGGCACTGAACCTAACTGCTGAAGCCAAGACACCACCCACCACCTCTGCACTTTGCCAAAGCCAAACATGTGGCCCTTCCTCCTCCTCCTCCTCCTCCTCCTCTATAAAAGCAGCCCATTCAGCTGCCACTTGCAGGGTCCTGTGAGGAGCAAAGCTGCATGGAAACACCTGCCCACAGCTTCTCCCCGCCCGGCAGCACTGAAGGGGCAGGAGGGGTTTGTCACAGCCCCACTCCTCCAGCCACAGCAGTTTTTAGAGGACTATTTCACACCATCCTCGAGCCCAGGCTCTGCTCCTCTGCCCTCTCCCCCGAGATTACAGCCCTGCTAATTACTCTCACTGTCAGGAAGCTGCTTCCCCAGCGGAGGTGCCAGCTCAGTGAGGGATGGTGATGCAGTTTTACTTCATCTTGGTCAGGCTCTCTGCTTGAGCACAGACATTAAATAGATAAAGGGACCTGTGGAAAACCAAAATAAAAACCCCCAGAAGCCAAGGCAGGCTTCTTACTGTTCCTACCAGACATGTCTGTGTTGCCTTTCATCCAGAGACCTGAAATAGCTTATTGAGAGGGAGACAAGTTCAGCCCCTCCTGGATCTCACCATGTGGGAGGGTTTGCTGAGCAAACTCCAAGGTACCATTTTGCAGAGCACAAGGTTTGCCAGCTTAGGGCTGGGCAGATGTGCAGGAACCCGGGCAGATGTGCAGCACAGGAGCAAGACAGAGCAGATTTAATCCACCCTGGAAAGGGGCTGGCAGATGATCCAGGCACTGAGAACCCCCCTCCTCCTTCAGAAGGGCAAACAGAGTTTATTCCCCTGTACAGGATTCAGAGCGAGTGCTCATCTGCTGCCTGCTAAATATTTATGAGTCGATTAGAAAACCCAAATTTATCACTTTAGCCCTCAGACAAGTTTGGAAGGATTCAAATATTTATGGTGACCAGGATGAGCTCTACCTCCTCACACACTTCGTCTCCCCCACCTTGCTTCCTGCTCAAGTGGAGGATGGAGCATTTTTGGTCCTTGCCCCTCTCCCCGGGCAATGCATTGCAGTTTGTTGTAGTAATTTCCCTGGCTTGCTTGCAAAGGGTTTCTCTCCAACACCCCCTGCACATTCCCACTCCCAGGAGGGAGCTGGGGGGTCAGCAGGCAGATGGGACCCGGGCTCAGCAGAGTCCCTGGCAGCAGGGAGCAGAAAACAGCACCGTCAGCATCTGGTACTTGGGCCGGGTCCTTGGAGCAGGGGAACTGCAACTGGGAAAAGGGAGGAGCTTTGCCAAGTGAATCAGTTCTTCCCCATCCCACCCTTTGGCAAAGCCAGAGGCTCCTTCCCCTTCCAGCTCAGGGCAGCAGCAGCAGCTCGGCCTGGGGAAGCCTCAGCTTCCAGGCCACGGGTCAGGGGCCTGCTGAGCACGGTCACCCCTGGCCCAGAGCAGCCCAGCCAGGCCTCTGCACAGATCCCATCTGTCCACACACAGCCCTGGACAGCCACTGCTGGCACAGCCCCTGGGCAGAGCCCTCAGCTTCTGCCTGTGTCTGGGGGCTGCAGGGGGCTGCAGGGGGATCCCTTTCCTTCTGCCTGCCTGCAGAACTGTTCTCATTAACAGCACCCTGCAAACAGCCCCGTGTTTCCCCTCAACACGAGGGAGGAACTGGAGCCTTGCTAACAGGGCATCTCAACAAGGCTTCACATTAGCCTGGTGATTTCAGAGGCAGCAAGTTGCATCCTATTCAGAGAAGCTGCATGATCCCATTCAGGGCACTAGTTAAACCTCCAGCAACAGCACTACATTTCTGTTTCTGTCTCATTGCTGCCGTTAGGACCAGGGAGTTCATCCCCTCTCCACATGTACAAATCACAGCAAAACCTCCTGAGTGTTCCCCACACCATTCCCAACCCTTCACCAGCAATCAGAACGAGACCCCACTAACAGTCTTTGGAAAGCAAAGGGCAAATCAAGCTCAAAGCAGCCACTGGCTTCTTAGGAGAATGTTTAACTTGACAGTTTGTCAGTGGGAGCCTAAATGTTCTGTGAGAAGGTATCACCACCTTGCAGATGGGGAAACCAAGGCAGAGAGGAGAAACCTTTGTCTAGGATCATTCAGGCTGCTCTGTGACAGCTACACCACCCCCAGGCAAATCAGTGCTCCAGCCACAGGATCCTCCTACCAGATTCAAGTGACTTCCACAAGATGCTGAAATTACCCCAGAACCCAGGAAGACAAACCAACCCATCAGGCTTTGACAGGAGGCTGTGGTTTGGGGTTTTTTTTTGGTAGGTTTGGGGTTTTTTTTTAAGTTAGACCTGCCCCACTGTAGACAGCTGTGAATTTTTCACATTCTTTCTCTGCTTTCCTCACCTACAAGGACAGGGAGGAAAAGCAGCTCTGTCCCCCTGTGGCCTGTGAGGCTGAGGCTGGTGGGTGGAAACACTGCTTTTTGTTTACAAGGGAGGAAGCAGATCCATGGTGGGTGCCTCCGAGCAGAGGAAGCACAGACACACTAACACTTGACCTCTGCTACCACTGAAGTCCTGCAGTGCTGTAAAGCCAAAGGCTTCTCCCCTTTCAACATCTGCTGCAAACAGCTTGGCTGGGCATGAAAAGTCCAGTGAAAGTTCCCCAGTCCTTTCAAAAAAAGCTTCTGCTGCTCAGACTTTCACTAACAGTCACAGAACGACCAACCCAGGTAATTAACAGCAAAGCAGCCACAACCAAACCAGCCATGGAAGAAAATGGATATATTTGGCAAGCCTGAAACACTGCAGGGAGAGACTGACACTTAATCAGGGAGTTCTTGTGTCTCTCTCACTTTAGGGGTTTTTAAACTGATCCCCACGTGCTGATACAAAATGCAGGTAATGCACATGCTACAAGACACTGAAGCCACCAGTGAGCTGACAGATTGCTTCACCCATTACTCCATGGCACCCAACCATCATCTAAGCACTTGTTCACTGGTATGAAATCTTTAGACTGTGCTGCAGATGCTCACTGCAGGGGGGTTGGACAGGGTGGCCTCTAAAGGTCCCTTTCAACCCAAACTGGTCCACGACTACGAGCTAAGGATGGCTTTGTACCAACGAGGGATTCCCACTTGGTGTTTAGCATCTCCCAGTACCTCCCTCCTCCACAAACCATCCTTTTCTCTCCCAGTCTGGGCACTGGTCGGCACACGCAGGGCGGGTGAGCAGGGGCACAACCATCCCAGGAGTTTACACACCCAGCACCACGCCAGGGGTTTGATTTCCTCTCAGTGTACAAAGAGTGGTTCATCTGAGCTTATCTCTTGTGCAGTGCTGCTGCTCCACCAGCAGAGAATCATCTCCAAAGAATGTTTCAGTAATGCTGCGGTGCTGAGTTTCAGAGGGACACTTAATCTCGCCTGAGTGGCTCACCAGGGCCAACTTTCTGAGCATGAAATATTTAACTATCCCTGGGCCTCCTGTACTATAATAAAGTGACTTCTAATAGGCCTCTGAAATAAAGATGTGAAGATGCGAGTGGGAGCTGTTAAATACACAAAACACAATCAATTTACTCTCCTCCTTCCATCCCTGTGAACACAGGACACTGCTCACACCCCAGCAGCAGGGACTCAGAAACAGAACCTCTCCTCCAGACGCACAGGGGAAGAATTGGATAGAGGAGGGCAACGTAAAGATCTGTGAGGAGCACTGTCACCAACTCTCCCTCATTCTGGGGATGTCATAACCTATCTGGCTCGCCTAAAAAGAAAAAGCCCTGTGTTTGACCAACTTAAAAACCCCCCAAATGAAGAGGCCCTCTGTTCTCGCAGTCCTGCCTCTCTCCCCTCCAGTTCAGGCTGCTTTTTGGCATTGAACACCTTAAAGACTTAGAAGTGTCTGCCTGTTAGTGCGGCGTGAGGGTTAGTAAAAGTGATGGAAACCACCCCTCTGAAGGCCAGCGTGGTAGAGAGGAGCTCATGCTGCACAGACTCACTCTGGGCACAGCAGCTCTCGAGCGAGGGCAGCCTTACCTCATCCCACTCCGAAGCGAAGGACGGGGACTTCTCCAGCCTCTTCTTGCCCGTGCTGCAGTTGGAGAGCGATTCGCTCCGGCTCCCCATGGCATCGTCCTCGGTCGGTGAGCAGGTCAGGAGATCAGAGTCCGATTTCGACAGGCTGCGGCTGAGTTTCAGCTCGGCTTTGGGCTTGCTCCCCGGGTGGGCTCTGCCCACAGCTCTGTCCCCCTCTTCCTCGGCACCGCCGGGGTGCTGCTGCAGCCCGTGGGGCGTGCCTAGCGCGTCGGGATCCGCCCGGCTGACGTGCGCGTGCTGCACGGTGGCGTAGACCGCTCGCTGGCCGTGGTCCGGAGAGCTGGTCCGTACTGTTCCGGAGGCAGGTAAGTCAGCATCCTCCAGCTGCATAGCAGGTGGGTGGCCCGTGGCTTCCGTGCCCCCTTTCTCCGCGGAGGAGGCGAGCCTGAAAGGGTCCTCGCTTATCTCACAGATCGGGGAAGAGCCGTGGAGCAGCCCCGAGAACTGCTCCGGAACCTGGATGTCCTGGCCGTCGGCGGAGTCCTGGCTGCGGCCGCCGCTGCTCCTCCTGTGGTCTTCATCAAAACAGGGAGGGGGGGGGTTTAAAAAACATGGAAAAAGCGGCAAAACTCCAGCTTCCCCCAGCCCTCCCTCAGCAAGGGAGAGATTGATAAAGAGAGAACAGTTCAGTATTGTTCCGGGTGCTCAACTTGTACCCAAAGTCTTGGCATTTACGAAATTCCAAACACTGGCCTGATTTATGCAATCTGGCAGCTCTCCTTGTTGTTTTATCCCTGTTAACACTAACTATCGGGGCCTTGCTATATAAGGCTAAGAGAAGTGCTAACTATATCCTGCAGAGAGAGCAAGTGAGGTAGGAGAGGCAGAGACAGAGGCTCCTGGAACATCTGATACATTTCCATAAAGGCCGAAGTGTTATTTAGAGCAGGCTGCCTGCTCTTGGCACGGGCTGCAGGGTGGGAAGACTTCTGGCCTCTAATCAACCTGCGAGTTCCAAAATCCGTTCCCCAAAACAACAACAACAAAAAACCAAATAAAGAAAGCTGCCCGTTGCTTTCCTCCCTTGTGGTTTCCGAGTTTAACCTCTCCTCCTTCCTCAGGGGAGAGAAATAAACAGTTTATGCAATAAAAAGTCTCTCTCGCCAGTGAACCACTGAACACAGAACAGTCTGATCTAAGGCAGAGCTGCACGGGGCACCCACTGTCCCACAAACACGATGCTGTTACTCAGCTGCTTCCACACAAACACCTTCAATATCAGGTACCAGGGTCCTGTGTAAATCAGGAATAACTGTCTGATCCCAGCATGTGCACAGACAAACACGTACTCACCTTGGTCACATCTGAATCTGCATTTCAACTGTGAAAGCAAAAGCTGGAAAAGCTCAGAAGTGTAACTTCTGCTTATCAAAGATTCCTAGACCTGCCCAGAATCGTTTGAAAATTTTCAACACTTCCATTTACACTGAAGAGTTTCTTCAGCACTGAGGAGCAAAAAAACAACGCTGCAAAGCAACAAAAAAGCAAGGGAAGAATAAAGCGAAGAATAAAGCAAAGGAAGAAGCACCCTGATAACGTGGCTCTGAAATAGAAGGAGGATGTTTAGATCTGGAGAGGAAATCTCTTGCTTGCAGGACAGCGGCTCTCGGAAGTCAAGGCAAAGGAATTCTCATTTCAGCGAGGCAAAACACACCCATGAATTTTACTTATCTTGAACTAAAAGCAGCCTATTAGCAACAGCAGCGAGATCAACTCCTTCCTCCCCAGCATCCTTTCCAGCACTAAGCCTGACCAGGTCATTTTCCAAACACTAACACCCCTCTGGTGCTCTGGTCCATCCCCACACCCGCCACGGAGCAGGAAGGGACCGAATTAGTTCATTTGCCTTTGTGGGCTGCTTCTGATCCAGGGGGTCTGACGTGCCCCGTGTTCAGTGAGCGCAGCCGGTCCCTGCTGCAGGCATTTGTTTACTCCACAGAAGGGCTCAGAGCAGCTCAGTTGGCAGCTGAGTCAGGAACAGGCAAAGCCTGAACGGAGGTGGGGCGGCCAGGGCAGCGCGCCGGCAGCGAGCGATGAGGGCTTAGTTCATTCTGGATCCTGGGAGTTAAAAGATTCCAGGACAATGAAGTAGTTGTTGATGATCTTGCATGGGCACAAAACCCACAAGTTCTGCAGCTGAAGTTGCCAAGGGGAGGCACATCCCCTGCGGGCAGGTGGGGCCACCAGCATCACCCTAATGCTGGCTGGGGAGGGCTGAGAGCAGCACCTGGTCAGGAGATCTCAAGACCAGACTAGGTTTATTATGTCACAAAGTTAAGAAGCTGTCATGCTGGAGAGAAACCTTAGGGACTAGACAAGCTGCATTCCCAGGACGAACTGGAATTAATTAAAAAAAAAAAAAAGCTACCAAGAAATCTGAGTTTCAAGGAATACTCTCTAATATTTCCTATTTCTGTTCTGCAAGTGATTCCTCCACCTTGGTGCAGGGCACTGCTTGGCTGGGACCCCAGCTGAGGCACTGGGAAGAGGTTCTGAGGGACGTGGTTTAGTGGTGACCTGGCAGTGCTGAGTTAACATTTGCACTTGATGATCTTAAGGGTCTTTTCCAACCTAAACAACTCTGTGACCTGCTAAGAGGGACACAACGTGGAAGTTCAGTCACATTAACCTGACAGCGAAGGAAAAAAAAAATTCTGCAATATCAACAGCCTTTCTTCTCAACCTCTTCCCTTGGAAATAATTTCTTCCATGCCCCAGATTAACCTTTACTGACATTTATGCTGAAGGCAGAGAGGCAGCCAGTGAAAAGTTTAGGCCACATGCTGGAACACTTGGGTCCAGCCAGAACAAAGTGCTCAAAACCCAGCTCCAGAGGCTCACAAAAGGGCTCCTGTTGAGCAGAAATCACAGCCACCCATTCATCCTCCAGCTGATGAAGGAGGACTTCCAAATACTGGCAGCTGCCAGAGAAGGAAGGGATTAAGCAAGGACAAGAGCAGTTGCTCAGAAGATGTGAGGAACGTCCTGAAGGACTCGTTTCCAAGCATGTAACACTGGCTGGTGCTGAAAGCTGCAGACAGAACCACCCATGTGGGCAGGGGGGAGCAATCTCACTCCTCCATGAGCTGGGGTACATGTGGCAGGGACACAGAGGGTCCTCTGGGGATCCTTTTGGGGTTTCAACAAGAGGTGCCCCAGGTGGAGAGGCCAGAGCAGCCTCTGGACACCTCAGGAAGGTGCACCTTTTGTGGACAGGCTGCTGACAGGATTCAGCTGATGTGCTATTCATTTTCCTCATGGCAGAAAGATCAGCAGTTCTTGTTTTTCAAGGGCAAAGACAATTTGGAAAAGGAAAAATAATAATTTAGGTGCTAAAAAAGCAGAAAGACCCCAGTTCTATCCCTCTGCTGCCCTTCAAGGGATCTGAAAGCATCCTCTTCCCTTCACACCTCTTAGCTCAGAAGAGGACTTGTCCTTAACACAGGGACTTCTGTTCAGCTCCCTTCACTCATTTTACAGCCAAGCACAGACATCTGACTGGTCCAAACTTCTGCCAATGCCTGACACAGGTTTCACCCACAGGAGGAACTTCCAGCCCCTTTCTGGGTACAGACCATCTGCTTCCCAGGGAGGATTCAATTAAGAGCTTCCCTGCCAGCAGCCTGATGATTCCAGACCTGAAGCACTTCCCTAAACTCTTAAACTAAGCTGCAGCCACCCTGCCTCCATTGAATTTCTTTCCCTCTATATCAGCAGCAGGATTTGTTTCATGACCCTGGATTAGGAGAAGGAAGCTGTTTTTGCAGCTGCTTTTTGTGCAAGCTCCTGAGCCTTAAAACTAGCAAGGACATGTGCTAGCCTCTAACTTCACCCAGAGAAGGCTCCCCATGCCAGAATCTGCCAGAATCTGGCAAGTGAGGAGCGTGCAAATCTACGTCCTGTGCCACAGGAGGCCAGAGAAGGAAACTGGCCTTTAGGATACTATTTTAGAGGTGCAAAAAATAACCTTCCACTGCAGCAAAGCTGAAACAACAATGTACTGCACCAGACGTGTAAACTCCTGTGTTAGTCTCACCCAGCTCAATCATTTTGGGCAGAGTTTATCACACTGTGATGAAGTTTATCACCCGATTGTGATATCCACCCTGCTGTTTCTGCCACTCTGACTCTCTGAAAGGATATTTTCTTTAAATTTGCTCTGCAGCCTGTTTTTTACCATTGGCTCATTGGAGATCTCTGGTTTAAAGGAGTCATACAGCTGCTTGAACCAGCATAACCATAAAGAATCTCTAGCAAGAGGAAAGGCAAAGTAGGGACCTTGATGACAACCCTGCTCCTTGAAGAGGGGCTGGACATGCTGACCTTTAAAGGTCCCTTCCAACCCAAACTACTCTATGATTCAAGCTGCAGAAGGAACTTAACAAGTAACAGATTTAATAAGTATCAGAAGGAACCAAGTCAGTCCTACCTGCATCTGGCTACTGCTGACAGCACTTGTGGATGACTCCTGAGAAGAGACTGACATCAGGAGTATTTTCCATATCCATCCTCCACCAGCTCTCTCCAAACACAGCAGGAGTTGGACAGTCTCTTCCTGGTCAGTTCAGCACCCCTGGCCTATTTACAAGTCCCATTACAAGGTCTGAATGCTCTGACTCCACGCATGCATTGATTGCACGTAGTTTCCTTACCAAGGGAAGTATTTGGCTCAAACCACTTGTGATACTCTGCCCAAAACATGAGGCCAACTTTTCTGAGTGCTCCAGCACGTGACAGCAAACTGCTGTAACATACACAAAAGGCAAGCAAAGCCAGGAGGATAATACCACATTCATCTAGCCACTGGATACAAGACAACTTGCAGCAGGAGGAAACAAAGGCAGCTATCACACATGAAAGGCACCATTAAAACCAGCGTGCCTGAAATTCAGCCTTTCAGCTGCCCTGAAAAGCCCTTCTCCATAGCCCACAGGAATCAGAGTCCTTCTCTTCTGACCAAAGGCTCCTCCAGAACTGCTCAAGTAACATCTAGAAGCCCAGCCACTCAGATCAAGGGCCAAGAAGCAATTCAAAGCCATACTTCAGCCTGCCCCTCATCTTGGGATTGAGCTGCTGCCTTTGATGCACCAGGATCTTTCTGATCCAGAGGTGGGAGAATTCTCTAACACCCCAACTCAGGCTTCAGTCCCTCAGTCGTTGTTTAACTCTGTGCCAAATCCACTCTGCTACTCCCTGAACGCTTCTTCTCCCCATCACCATGTGCCCTGCATCTCACACTTGGCTCCATCTGCTTCCACATGCCCTTCTGGCATCTGACCCCGTCCACTGCAAACGCCGGAAACATTTCCTTTGGCTCCAGGGCAGCAGCAGATTCCAAAGCTGACCCACCCTTCCAGAGCAGTTATGAAACTCAGGGCAGAGAGAAGCAACCTGCAATGCTGTGAGAGAAGGCATGGATGGACACCAACTGAAACATGCAGTGCTAAAGGCAAAAAGAATAGTCAGAGCCTCGTTCCCTGCTGGGCTTGAAAAGGCCGAGTCCTCAAGACATCAGGCAGCAGGTGAGAGAGGACATGGGGCTCTGCCAGAGCTCAGCTGCTCCTGCAGCACAGGGAGAGCTGCCAGCCAGGGACACTGCCACAGGTGCTGCTGTGCCCCAGGGAGCACTCAGAGATGCTTTGGAAAACAGCTGGTACCCTCTGGAGAAGGGAGACAAACAGTTGTGTCCTCTTCTCCAAGTCTGCCACGAAGAGCAATGGGAGATGGCCCTGGAAAGCTCCAGAAATACAAGAGATGAGAAATCATCATCTGGGACCCTTCCCCCTCGGAGCAGCTCTTCACCTCCACCAGATCAAAGGCTCCACTGCATTAGTCCACAGTGCTCACTGCACTTAGAAGAGCAGACAAGACCTGGGAAATGAGAAAACTCAGCTGCATGCTTGGGTTTCCCCCACTACAACAGTGGAAAGGGGTCCAGGTTTATTACCAACACAGCAGCACTCACATAGACTCCAAACCCTGATGACACAGATATTTTCTTTTTAACTGTACATTAAAGACAAGACTCTGCTCTGCATCCTTAATAGGCTAAAGATGTTTCCTGCAACCTCTCCATGGAATGGGGCTTAGACAGCCTCAGCATCACCATCTTCAGAGGAGATCTGCATCAAGAGCAAGCAGATGCATTACTGTGAGATTTTGTTTTAATCTGACACATAATTACAACGCACCTCCGCTCATTAACGAAGCCTGGGTCTGGGAGCCAGGGAGGAGCAGAGCAGCAGGAATGGCTCACACTTGAATAACCAGCAATAGCTGCTCTGAAAGGGTGGCCTGAAAGCTTCTGGTTCAGTGGCTGTCGCCCAAGGACGATCCCCGGCTGAGAGCGCAAAGCACCAACCTGAAAAGCATCTTAACTTTGCCTCGGGCAGCAAGTGGCTTTGGCAAACACCAGTGGGAAAACAATGACCTCTGGTGCCACCCAGTACAAGCTGGGAGTGAGGCAGGACGTGGGGAAGAAAGAAGGAAAGCTGCAGGTCTGACAGGGCAGTCAATGAGGCATCACTTCAAGTCCTCGTTATCCTCTGTTCATCCTCAAAACCAGACTGTTTCCAGGTTTAGAGTCCAAACTAAATCCTGCCCAAATTCCTGATCCGGACTTTTGAATAAAGCAGGAGATGCTTTTCCTCTAAACAAACCTTTGTTGTTGTTGTTGAAGGAAAGCCAAAAAACCCAGCAATATCCAAACACAAGAGATGAGGTTTTCCCAGATCCTTTGTAAAGCACGGAAGTCCCTCTGGGAGAAGAGGGACCAGTTCAATACCTAACCTGGCTGAGAGTGGATTTTCAGTCTGTTCTAGAAAGGGGCTTGCCCTACACGTGTGTTCTTTTCCTTTGTTAGTTTACATCTTGAATTAGCTTTAAAACACAGAGAGATGTTGGCTTTCAGAGCAGGGCAGCCGGGCCAATCAGCTGTCCATGGAACTGTGCAGAGCCAGCAGCTCCAGTTCAGCTGGATGCAGAGCTCAGCTCATCCCAGCGTCTGCACTGGGTCATCTCACTTGTAACAACACAGCACCTTCCAGCCCGACCGTGCCCAAAACTGCCTTCTTTTCTGCATTGAGAGCAGGGCCTTGCAGTCCTTTGGTTGTCAAACCAGCAGAGCTGCCCTCCCTCCTGGTACATTTTGTACAGGACCGTTTAGATCTCACCTCAGGAAAAGTGAAGCCTACCAAGAAACAAAACTATTGCAAACCAGACCCCAGCTGCCCCACCCAGCAAAGACTTTTATTGTTCCAGTGACTCTCTACCCCCCGTATTTTCCTTAGGCACCTGAGCAAACAGCTCTGACTTTGGGATGGTCACTTACCTTTCGTTTTCCTGTCCCCTGCAGTGGGCTTTCTGGTCTCTGCTGTCAGCAGCAGCTCGTAGGGGTGTTCCTCTTCCTCAGCTCCGTTTCCTCTGCTCTTTCCTCGTGCAGCAGAGGCCTAATGAGAAACAGCACAATGCAGCACTCCACAAAGCAATGCTCTTGATCTGGCCATAAAGCACCAGGCCTCTTTATGACACAGCTTAAGCAAGGACTTGGCAGAGGCAACACCTTCGTTGTGGAGTGTGATCCGAAGTCTAACACTCTTCTTTTCCTCCCCCTTGCTCCCCTTGAGTGTTCGTGTTTAACTGCCCAAACCCCCTTTATTTTCTAGTATTTAAGGTTGCTGACAGCTTTCTAGCACTGACCAACTGATTCAGTGTGCAAGGTCTGCAGACAGCCTGGAGGGGGGAAAAAGAGCTGAGACCTTTATTCCTGTTCATCCCAACTCAGACTTACTGTTGCTATTGGAATTTGCATCGTCATTCACTATTTAGCTGCTGGCCCTATTGGGACACAGCTTGGAAGACAAAAAAAAAAAACAACAAACCCCCCCAAAACCCCCTAAAATCCCTGCCACCTTCCCCAGTATCTCAGACCCAGCATTGCAAACCTCAGGATGTATTTAGGACTAAAGAGCCTTCAGGAAACACTGTTTAAACTCAGTTTAACCTCAGGATATGCAGCAGCAATTCTGCTCTTTTCAATCCCCCAAAGCCTCTGATTAGAGCTTGTTTGTAATATTGGCATCCCCTCCCACAAGCTGCTCTGGAAAACCACCATCCACGTGGAGAGAGAGGTCTTGCTGCAGGATCCAAGAGTCTTGCTGCAGGCTCACACATACTGGTCTAGCTCAGTGCCAAGGGTGACAGCAGCTCCTTAGAGAGCCACATGTGCCAGCCCGGTGCTAATAACAGGGCTCAACTGGGCTTCAAGGCACCCTGCCTGCATGGTCAGCTGCCTTTCAGCACCATCTCCTGGCCAGACACTGGCAGGGTGATGCAAGACAAGAGCCAACTGTGTCCACTCAGTGGGGTCCAACCAGAAAGCGAGTGATCCCTCCCCAAGATGGGGAAGAAGAGGTCTGAACAAAACATGCCCCCAAGGACAGCTCTCCTACTGCTCACAGCCTCCTGGAACAGCTGCTGTCTGGACAGCAGCACCTCCAGTTTCTTCCCCAAAGTGAAAGCATCAGAGTCATTTCAAGAGCAAACAGGTACCTACCTGACTGCAATTGAGCCAGGACCTCTGGAAGCTTAGGAAGCCTTGGAGAGACACCCAGAAGGCAGCAGCACAACAGGATTCCTACATCCTTGTACTATTTCTGCACAAGCCCAGCTGGCTTTTAAATCAGCTTTCATCAATGGGAGGAAATGGGCCATGTCCGGCAAAGAAAGTGCTCATTGGACCCGCTCTGAGCACGAGCTGCCAGGCTCTTTGCAGGTGAAGGAGCTCCTGAGCAGCAAATTCGGGGAAATTAACTTCTGACCAGATGGTGGCACAAAACCATCAGCCCATAACAGTGGGTAACAGGCTCTGCCAGAGACCTTGGGAAAATACCTCCCAGCACCAGCCGTGCTGAAGGTGCAGCCTGGCCCTGAGCTGGGCCCCCTGAAACTCCTGCAGGTGCCGAAGACTGTGCCGTCCTCTTTCACACAACGCCCAGCTTTTGCTTTGCCAAGACCTGCTTACACTTCACTTTCTCCATCTCTCATCCTTCTGAGCTTCAAACAGACTCAAAATGAGAGCCACTGTTTGCCAGAGAACTGAGCTCGCTCTGGAGGCTTCACAAGCAGGAGTAACCAAATCAAACAGAACTTTCTTCCAACTCATCTTGCAGTTATTTATACATGTTGGTTCACATGTATTAACAGAGCCCCAAAATACAACATGTTATTAACGAGTATGCTCTTTAAACCACGCTTGATCCACAGCAGAGGACTTGGAAAGACTTTTTAAAGGGTAACTCATCTCTTTTTTCTCTCCTCCCTCCCCAGAACTGCAGATCAAGCTGCAGGAACAATCATTGGTGCCTTGGCTTTTGTCTGCACTTCCCTTTTGGAGACGAGCTGTAAACAAATGAAACTGAAGTTTAATTTGCCAACACAGACTCTGATGCAGTTACAAGCCCAGAAGGTTTCTGCAGATAGTGAAAGGCAGCACTCAAGCACCTCCAAACAATCAGCTCTTTTGCCTGTTTTTCCATGATGAAAGTTGAAAGTTTCTTGTTTATGAACATCTGTTTTGACTGATAGCTCCATCTTGGCAATGGAATAAAAAGACTACTTTTGAGTTTGGCCCAGCCCCAGGCTCTGCAATGACAAACTGCCCTGGCTCTAACGTGAGAGCAGGTCTGGAGGATGGCAGACCAGATCCAAGAGGTTTACAGTGTTCCCTGAGCATATTCTTGTCCATCCCACCCAGCCCAGAGGGAACGTGTGCTGAGCTGATAAATAACGGGCAAGAGTCAGAGAAAGAGCCTCCCAGAAGCAGCAAGAGGACAAAGAAAAAAGGATCATCCCCAGACCTGTCCTGTCGGTCCATCCAGAAGGTCCCTCCCAGGCAGTGACACTCTGCTGTCAGTGAAATCAGCTGCAAATCAAGATCTCCCCAGAGAGGCACTTTGCCTACAAGTTTATTTGCCAGTGAGATTTCCCTCCAGCAGATCATGTTCCCAAAGCCCCGGGTAGCAGGAGCTCACAGTGAGTGTCTGACATTACACATGGCCAGATAACTCCTCGTGAGCAGCTGATGCACATTCCTCTCCGTGTTTACCACCACGAGCAAGTTCTACTTTCCAATGAAGCCCATGAGCCACCCAGCCCTCCTCTGCCCAAAGCTGGCCAGGGGACTGCTTCTCACACACCTCACACACTGCAAAGCCATTAACAGCAGTGGAGAAATCAGCCACAGCTTCCCAGTTCACTTTTACTGGTTATGTGCTGCTTGGAGCTTTACTCTCTACGAGTCAGTTGTATTGCAGTGAATGTTGACTCCTGTCTGGGGTAGATCTGACACACTGCAGAAAACAGATCTCATTTCATGCCTTGTAGGAGCTTCAGCAGATCAACTTTCCAAGCAACACAGCTGGTGAACTGGAGCCTGTTCCTGCAGCCAGAGGCAACACACTCCGCTTGTTTAACATCTGACCTACTGCACTTGGGAAAGTGAGGAAATCCAGGAGATTTGGGGTTGCTTTGAAGATTTTCCTGGGTGTCAGCAGAAGCTGCCAAGACAGATTTGTGGTTTCACACCCCCCTATAGAAAGGTCTCCCTGCGAGCCCTTGCAGCTGAGGTTCACAGGCAGGTGAATAAAAATGAGCAATGGGAAGCCCAGAAGCAACAATGCAGAACAGGAGAGCTTCAGTTTCATCACAAACCAGCTCACGTGCACTGCCCTCTGCAGAAAGCAGCTTTAACACACACCAGGCCGTGTCCTCAGCTGAATTCAAGCCCCTGGTCCCATCGGTGGGACCCACAAGCCCACGCATCTCCTCCACAGCTGGAAGCTCAGAGCAAGCAGGAACTAAGAGCCCTCCGGGTTTCAAGTCTCAAGTGAAGATGTGTTTGGTGGGATCATTACCAGTGGGCAAGAGTCCACATGGCTACGTGATTCACAAAAGTCTCTTCCTGAGGGAATTCTTGGCCAAGAATAGGAAAGTAAAGCTGAAGGTCAACACAGAGGTGCCCGGGAAGAACTGCACAAAGGAAGTTCCCATGGCAAGGGACAGCAGCAGTGCTGGAGTGGAGGAGAACTTCCCAGTCACAGCCCCAATGGAGGGGAGGAAACATGGTGGTTGGTTCCTCCCAGATTATTAAAATATTTTTTTTAAGCACACTTGCATAAACCAGCCCAGAGTATGTCTCACATACCTCGGGGGAAGCACCATGGCCCATCATCTTCTCCACATGCTGCTGCTCCTCCTCTTCATCAGGTGGGGGCTTGGCAGGCGGGGGGGGACGTTCTCTCTGTGGTTTAGAAGATCCCTGTCAACTGTGCTGGCTTACAGCAGGTCCCCTCCTGCTTCCACCAACACTGTTCACTGCTGTGAGAGCACCACAGTGAGGAACCCAGCCCTAACAGCACAGAGCCTGGCAATGCTGCTGCCTTCCCCCTCCTCCTCTTCTCCAGCAGGACACCTACTGGGGCAGAGTCACTGTCCTGCAGTCCTGTGGATGGGCCCAGACTGGCAGCACAGAGCACCCACTGCTCCACAGCCGAGTGAGGCTGGCTCAGGAGCACCCACTGCTCTCAGGAGAGCAGAGCTGCTGGGGTGGAAGGTGCTGTGTACACAGGTTCATTGCTTCATCACTAAGACCAGTTCCTTCAAACTCAGACTGGTAACCTCAGTGGCTCAGTATTTCCCAGTGAAGGTCAGCAGTGAACTCGTGCAAACGGCCACAAATGGCACACCACTTGTGTCTTGACAAAACCACAACAGTAAGTGATTCCAGAAGCATCTTTCAGAGTGCAAACCCCTGGAGATCAGGAGACAATGCTGCACCGCATTCCTCAAATACCCCAGACTGCCTGTGGGCAGCAAGATCTGCCTGCCCAGCTCGCTGCAGAGCCAGACACGGCTCTGGGGCGTCTGCCCTGCAACAGCTCCACCGCATGGCACAGGGGAGGACGGCAGAGTGAGCGGCTCCAAAGCACCCAAACAGGTTTCAGGAGAAGCACCAGCCAGCCCCTGGAACACGTCCCTCTTTTTTCCCACTTTTCACTGCAATTCAGCCTCTTATCTTTTCTTAATTGTCACATAGAACCACAGAATTATTTTGTTTGGAAGAGACCTTCAAGACCCTTCCCCAAGCACTGACCCCTGTCCCTCAGCACCACAGCTCCATGGGGGGCTTGGAAACCCCTCCAGGGGTCATGGGGAATCCATCCCTGACCTGGGCAGCCTGGGACGGCCCTGGAGGGGAAGCAATTGTTCCTCAGCTCCAACCTCAACCTCCTGTGGGGCAACTTGAGGCCAGTTCCTCTTGTCCAGCACACTGGACACCATCAATGCAGGACAGCACATGGATAGAAGGCACAAAGGTTTAGTATCAGGATACCAGGGTAACTGTGCTTGCTGCACAGGATCCTGTAGTGCACGCAGAGATCTGGCTGAAGTGTCAGTCTTCTGAAGCTTTTGGTCTCATTTCTAGTACATTTGCTAGTAGTACAGAAAAAAGGTTGCACCTCTGCAGAGAGCTGGAGCACGGATACAGCACCACCAGCAGTTTAATTGTTCATTGCTGCTTTGCCTTTTGTCCACAGATACACCCAGGGAGCAGCAGGCTTTGTAAAACCAACCAGAAGCCAAACCCTGGAGCTGACACAGCAGGCTGCAAGGCCAGTCCCCATCTGCCCCAGAGCAGCACTGCCACTGATTGCTAAGGGCAGCAGATGAAGCCAACAGGAGGTGAGGAAGACTTCTTTGGAAGCAGTTCCAGGAGTTCTGCATTGCCTTCTAAAGCCCTGAGTACTCTCTACAGACTTCTGCAAGTAGTACACAAAGGAAACGTTCCCACCGCCAGCAAGTTCACAACAGGACATTTTTTGAAAGTCTTCTCTTGGACAAAGCAGAAAATGCTCCACCAAGAGTCCCCAAAGCTTTCCTCTACAAGAGGTTAGCTCTTCAGCTAAGTGCAACCTCCTGACAGGTGAAACTCAGAGGCATCACTACTCAGTTGCCAGGAAGCAGAAGGGGGCAACACTAAGTGCAGATCTGGCTACTCGTGGGCAATACTGGAGGTTATGTGAACAGGCTGGTGCAAAAGGAGAGGAACTGAATGACCCATGTAAGGCAGAGACAGGTACATAGAGCTACATACAGGCCTGATTCCTGCAGCTTTGAGACCAGTCAATTCTGCTTCCTTATTCACAGACTCTCTGTCTGAAGACCTCCCACTGGCAAGGCTGTCCAGGGAGTGGCAGGACGTTGCATTGTACAAAGCTTCATATGGGCTCTCCTCTTCTGGGTGCACATCAAAGTCTATGATCAGTTCTGTCACAGCTTTCTCCACATCACCTGTGAGAGGCAGAGACAAGAACATCACACAGGGCTTCTGCACTCAGAAGTGCTCACCTGCAGGGAGAAGAGGGGCAGTGATTGTGCATGACATGGAAGCCTACCCTGAGACACTCTGCACACAGGGTCTGTGGCTGCAACATGAGGTGCCTGAACAGTCTTCTCAGTGGCTTTGGCACTTTTCTTCCCAGTCGTGTAATCTGCAACGAGTTGGGGCCACAGGGTCAGTTGGTGTCAGTCTAGTTTTAGTTCCACATCAGCATATGGTGCTTATTAAATCTCAAAAAAAGTCAATAACCACAGTACATTATTAAAACTTGCAGCTCAGATCCCCAAATAGAAGCAGGCAGGCTCTTTAATCACATGCATGAGGTTAAGGATGGTGCTCTGAACTGCTACAGTCTGTATTCAGAAAGCTGCAAAGCTCCTGCACAGACACAACATCATGGAGCAGTTTACTTCATTTATGGACAAGCTACAGCACTGAGCTGAGATGTTCTCTGGTCTTCTGGCACCACAGGGCAGAGAAACCCACTCCAGCTGTGGTCCCTTATCCACAGAACATTAGCACACATGAACACTCAGTAACATCTCAAGCCTCAGGCTCACTCATGGGAGCAGCCTGGCAGCATTTACCTGGAAAAACTTCAGTTTTAAAGTCCATCTTTGTCTGCACTTTCAGAATAAAGATAGTACCTACCAGCCTCAGAGGAAAAGCCTAATTAAAAGTCTGCAGAGTGCTCTGAACCTGTAAAGCTCTCAAATGCTAAGCACGAACACTGCACACCAGTTGTGTACACTTCTGATCTTCCTCCCCACAGCTGAGAGGAAATTGAGACAGCGTAATTACAAGGTATGAATTTAGCTAAGATGCCACATTTCATTCCCTAGCTTGGATGGACACAATGGGCCAAACTCCTTTATAAACCACAAGTAATCAAGGCCTTTTCTGTAAACCTCATCTGCAAAATGCATGCCCAGGCTTCACAATGAAGCGAGGAGTAGGATGGAAGATCTGTGGATGACTATTTGCCTACACAGACACATAAAGGGTAGTTAATCCAAACCCATTCCTAAAGCTATTACTTTGCATTCTGCAAGCAGATTTAGGCTATCTTTAATTTTAATTAACTACTAAAGTGTGTTAAACAAAGCTCAATTAAGCCCATTTAAACTGTAAAAATCACACCACCCTCCTTCAGCAAAGGAGCTAGTCCCCCTAAACGTGCCCCAGAAAGTTCCACTGCACACATCTGATCTGGAGACAGTTCACCCGAGAGTTTCAGCATCACTCCTTTCAACACCCCCAAGGCTGAGGGACCTGCCCGAAGCTGCTTTGCTTTCAGCACCTTCCAGGACTACAGAACAAAATCCTGTGCTTGCACTAGCACAATCAGCAGCAAAACTTTTCTCCCTGCCCACACACAGAGCTACACCACTTACCTTCGATTAGAGCTGCTATGTGCTGGCTTTTCTGAGAGGGAAGCTCCCTCACAATATCCAGAGCTGTCAGGCCTCGGTTATCCTTTATGTTCACATCAATACCTGTGGCAAGAGGTGTGGAGAGGCAGAAGCAAGATCATGCTCTAACTATGTACAAATCTGTGTCTTTCATCAAGCTGGGTCTCACATTTGGGATCATCACTGGGGGCAGTTGTTAAAATGCTCTTAGAGAGGCAGACCCGAGAGATAACATCTCCAAGGAACTCTGACAGCTGGTTGGAGTAAGGTGCTGCCACTGCAAAGGGGTTTCCTCAAGTTCAGGGTGAAGGAATCACCACGTTATTCCTTCAGAAGGGGGAGCATTCTCTCACCTGCAGCCAGCAATATTTGTACCACATCTGTCTTGCCAAACAAAGCAGCTTCGTGCAAAGCACTGCCTTTTTCAGTCTGCAAATTAAATGGAAAAACAGCATGAAGCCAGGAGGTGGGGAATGGCAATGGAGGCCTGTCTCAGGAGTTACAGCAGTGACAAACACACGGCACGGCAGGTAAAGGGTAGGCAACACCACCTACAGCTGGGCACAGAGGATCAAGACTGTTACCACGCTGAGAATTTGAATGGAAAATGGGGATGGTCTCTTCAGGGAGACATGCAGACCCGGGTTAGAGACCAGGAAAGGATTTGCTACAGCTTAGCAAGAGCTCAGGTCCTGAACTTTCCTGAAAGACAGGACCACCACGTACAGGCTGCTGCTGTGGGAACAGCATGTGCACAAGTGGCTTGATAGGAAGGGACTCGCTATCAAGAGCTCACGGTATAGCAGGGCAGAAAAGCTGAGGCAAAAGGGCTTTTATTCTCCCTCACTCCGTGCCTGGGGCTCTTTGCCCATCTATCAACCAGGCGTGAAGCATGCAGAGCACCAGAACCCCTTTGAGCAGCTTCTCAGAGCAACCAAGAGCTGAACAAACGGCCCGGAGGAAAACAAAAGCTACCACTCATCTCAGGAACAGAATCGGAGGAGGGCCAGGTGGAGCTCTCCACCCCCCAGCAATCAGGCCAGGGGCCACGGCAGGTACCTGGTAGTTGCTGTCCATGCCAGCCTCCAGGAGGACGTGCACCACAGCTTTGTGCCCGTTCCTCGCCGCCAGGTGCAGGGGAGTGTGCTTCTTCGTGTTGCAGCTCAGGAGGTTGGGGTGAGCGTTCAGGAGCATCTTCACCACGTCCAGCCTCCCGTAGAGCGCGGCCAGGTCCAGCGGCGTCTCGAACTTGTTGTTGCGCATGGTGGGGTCGGTCAGCTCCTCCAGCAGCACCTTCACCACCTCGCTGTGGCCGTACTGCGCCGCGCAGTGCAGCGCCGTCTCGTTGTCGTTGTTCTGGGGACACGGGCACCGGTCAGGCTGGGCAGGAGGGGCCGCCCCCCGCCCCGCACGCCACACGCGGATGCTCGACGCACAACCGGGACGAGAGAGCAGGGGGAAGCGGGGCCCTGGTCGGAAGAGTCTGGAGGGGTGTTGTCGCCAGCTGCTAAGCAGGCACAGGCACCCCGTCCTGAACGCGACTGCTGACCCACCCAGAAACGGCCCCGGAACCTAAGGGGAAAGGCTGGGAGCCCTGGGGCTGTTCAGGCTGGAGCAGAGCAGCCTGGGAGGGGATGGAATCCATGGGGATCCAGAGCTGAGTGTCAGGAGGAGGGGCAGCCTCTGCTCACTGTGCCCTGGGAGGGGACAAGGGCAATGGATGGAAGCTGGAGCACAGGGGGTTCCACCTCAACATGAGGAAGAACTTCTGCCTGGAAGGGGCTCTCCAGAGGGGTTGTGGAGTCTCCTGCTCTGGAGATTTTCCAGCCCCCTGGCTGCATTTCTGAGTGCCCTGTGCTGGATGAGATTCTATTCCATGGGCCTGCTCTGGCAGGGGGGTTGGACTCAGATCTCTAGGGTCCCTCCTAACCCCCGACATGCTGTGATCTGTGCTTTGCTCAGCTCTGGGCAATCTGCTCTATATCCCACAGCCTGCTTTGGGATCTGAGGGACCACGTTAAAGTTCCAGGGGCCCCTGAGCTGTGTCTGTGCTGCCACTAACCCTGCTGCACTGGGGGGAGGCATCTGTGACCTGTGGGCAGCACCCCACGCTCCCAGGTGCGTTAGCAAAGGCTGCGATAGGATGTTTTGGGGGGGCATTAGTTCTAGCTACAGCTCCATCATCATCCCTTTAGATTTAAACTCCAGTTGTTCCCAGTCCTGCTTCTGATCACAGCAGCCACTGCAGCATGGCAGCCCCGAAGCTCACGAGCTGGCTGCGTTAAATCCATGCAGTTTGTGAATCAGAGAGCAGTGCAATCAGAGCACCCTGCTAACCAGCCAAGGACAGAGCTTGGACAAGCAACAAGAGGGCACCTCTGCAGGGAAAGCCAGACCCAAGTAATGCAGCAGCTCTCGGGTTAAGATCAGCAAGGCAGAGCACAGCCAGACAAGCAACCAAACACATCTCACTCACGGTGCAAAATAGGAACATTGCCCTGTTGAAAAAAAGTGCCTTTTCTCAAGTTAAATTCACCTCAATTTCTAGTTTTACTGCTGTGCGTTAGGCATGGGGTTGAGCTTTAATGACTTTAGAAGCAACTACTTATCTAACAATTTGACCCCCAAAAAATTTAGCACAAACTGTTAAAAACTTCAACTGTTGCTAAATCCCATTTGAATTTGTCATTTCAAGAACAGTTCCCATTTAAAAAACCCCAAGCCAACAGAAAGCATCCTTGTCTTGATGGAGCTCAAAGTACTGCTTTAGACACTGAGTTTGATCCAAACACCCCTTTTGCTTTGAGAGCACAGGCACTTTTTTGGGCAGCTTGCAGGAACAGTTGGTATTTTGCACCGTTTCACAACCACACTGCAGAACTTGCTCAGTTGTACAAGTACTTTAATCCTATTAGCATTTTAAGTCACTCTTAAGGATCACAGGAGCCATCCAGGCAAAACCACAGCGCTTTTTTTTTTTTTTTATCTGGTATTTGCCTCATTTTTCAGCCATGTGAAAAGCAGGAGGGGAGTGGGGAGTTCTGGGGAGGCTCTCTGCAGGTTGTGTAAAAGCAGATTTGAAGGAGGTGGGCACAGCCACGTGCAGAAGTGTGACATTACAGGTGTGGAAAGCAGGGCACCACTGTAAGCACAGAAAAAGGGGCAGCCACGGTGAGGGAAGGCACACACAAGGGGACAGAAGCTACTGGAGAATAAAGAGGTCTGCACATAAAATACACACACAGAGGGAGGAGAGAACAGAGAACCAGAGATCACACCCATTATCACAGAATTAGAGTCTCCTCCCATCACAGGCTGGGTACTGGAAACTCCTGCTATCACCCAAGTCTTTACTGCTTCCACCTGAGAGAGTTTTGAGCAACCAAAAACATACTGGAGCTGTTCCAGGCAGCAGAGTTTGTCTCTCCAAGCACAAACCAGAGCAGGGCCTGAGCAGTGAGCACAGACACTCACACACACATATTTATTGGTGGTGGAAAAAGAAAATTCCTTTCCAGCAGCCAGAAGGCACAAGGATTCGAATTGCAAAACTTCTCAGAAAAACAGAGTGCTCCCTGGGGTCCAGGGGCTGCACCCCTGCAGGGATCCCAGCACTCCCAGTTCAGAGCTGGGAGGAGCTGGCTTCAGAGCCTGCCTACCTGCAGAGAAGCAGTGGAGCACAGGCAGAAATGCCTCTGCTCTCACAGGGGCTCCTACGACCTACCAAGTGCTGGTAGGTGGTGGCACAGCCCTCATGCTGTGAGCCCTCATGCTCCTCAGCAGGTGCCACAAGCCCCCTAGGACTGCCTGCCTGCCCCCCTGCTTCCCAGCACCCCCTCAGAGGGCTCTGATTGAACACAGGGAGAGCTGGTTCAAATCAGGGAAGGTTTTCTCTGTTCCTAAGCTGCGAAGATTTGAAGAGCTGAATGAGCTGCCCAGGGACTGCAGCCCCTCAGAGGTTGCTGAGAAGCTGCTAGACAGAGACTGGTCAGGATGGGGATGGTTCAGGGCAGCCTGGTCCTGGGGACAGAGGCTCCGTGACCCTGTGGTGCCACCCAACCCATTTCCAGGGTTCCTTTGCAGGGTTTTGCCAACGTGCCCCTGGCTGGGGCCTGCCCTGGGAAAATCCTGCTGGTTTGCTGCTCCAGTGACAGGCTGACCTGAAAGCACAGAGCAGTGCTGCTGGCACTCCCTCTGGAGGGGCAGATAAAGGCAGGGCAAAGTGGAAGGGAAAAAAACCCCCCCAACAACAGAACAGATAAAAACAAACAAACAAAAAAAACCCCAACCAAAACAAAATGGACAAAACCACAAAACAAACAAACAAAAAAACCCCACAAGCAATCAGCACAACACAAAACAAACACAAACCCAAACAAAACACACACAAAAAACCCAAACAAAAAAACCCCAAGCAAACAAACCCCAAACCCTCATGAAGTAAAAGCCAGAGCTCCCCAGGAGGGGACAGCCAAGGCACAAAGCAGGCCATGGAGCAGGCTGGAGCTGCCAGCTCAGCTCTACCATCCCCTCCCTCCTCTTCTGTAGCTGACAGCCCCTTTCCTTCCCTCCTACAGGTGCCCAACAAGTTAGGTTTAGAGCTCTCAGCTCAGCCTGCATGAGTCCTTTGCTGCCAATTAGAAGAGATGAAGGCAGCCTGTGCAGGGCACAACCCTGAGCTGTGCAGGGCACACACCTGAGCTGTGCAGGGCACAACCCTGAGCTGTGCAGCAGCTCTTCTCAGCTGCCTGGGCCCTTCACACAAACGTAAGGACCAAACTGAGCACAGCAGAAGTTACTGAAGAAGTTGCTGCTCCAGTTCTTAACTTCATTTCTACCATTTGCTTTTCAGAAATTCTTCAGGCCTGTAACAGACACATCACAGGGATCTCCTGCTGAACAGGAGATGCTAAAAAGGAAGGGACATAAAAAGCAGCTTTTCACTATTTCTTTAACTTTTAGAAAAGCTTCTGGGTTTCCCTCTCCCTCAACAGGATATTAAATTGTAGTCCAGCTTTATACAAATGCTTCCATCCTCTTTAAATACTCCAAAATGTCTGGAAAGAGGAAACACCTCCCTTTGATCTTCCCTGTCTGACACCACATCCCACATGGGAGCTCTGATGCTGGAAGCACCAACCAGGCAAGGACTCTGATACTCTGCACCTGGACTTTTTGGGGCTCTTCAACCTGCAGCCAGGCTACTGAGACAACACCAAGAGCTGCATAACAAGTATGATTCATAGACTCAGAGCTGGTTTGCCTGGAAAAGATCTTTAACATCACTGAGCCCAACCATTAATCCATCACTGCCAGGGCCCTGTCCTATCATTGGACATCCCTGAGCAGAGCCTGGCTCCATCCTCTGACACTCACCCTTTGCATATAGACAAACATTTATGATGTCACCCCTCAGTCTACTGCCAGCTCCAGATCCCAGCTGGCTCAGCCTGTCCTCAGCAGGGAGCTGTTCCCCTCCCTTCAGCAGCTCTGGGGCTCAGCACTGGCTCTCTCCAGTTCCCTGTCCTTCCTGAGCTGAGGGGCCCAGCAGTGGACACAACATTCCAGACGTGGCCTCACCAGGACAGAGGAGAGGGGGAGGAGAACCTCTCCTGACCTAGGTACTAAAGATCAAGCAG
The DNA here is from genome assembly GCA_024611195.1 of Ceyx melanurus. NCBI lineage: Eukaryota > Metazoa > Chordata > Aves > Coraciiformes > Alcedinidae > Ceyx > Ceyx melanurus. Next base: position 22,813 of record JANHGL010011723.1, on the reverse strand, counting down.
AGTGAAAGTTTTAACTGAACTTTGAGACAGAAATCTACCAGGGATGGCTGGATCCAAATTAATTGGCTGGGAGCAAGTGTGGCATGGTGGCTTATGGCAGAAGCACCTCACAGTGAATCAGCAGACTCTTACACCACCACTGGCCTGTGGCTTTGCCATAAATTAAAAAATAGACATGTTGTCTGAGAAAACACCACCAGGAACTTTCTCATCTGCCTCCTCAGCTGCTCGGGTGCATCCCCAGTGCTGATGCTGTGCCTTTCTGTAGCTCAAGAACAACTGAAAGCAAGAGAGGGGCAAAAGAGGCAAGAAAACAGGAACAGAACACTAGGGCTGGAGGGTCAGACACAACAGACTGAACATCCAAAAAGAGAGACTGATGCAATAAACAGGACATGAAGGACTTGTGAAGGGAGGCATGGCCACTACAGCCTGCCCTTCTCCCCACCACCACAAGGATTGACTGTCCACTCCAAAGTGAGTACAGCATTATGCATTTTGTAGGAAAAAAACTGCACACAAACAGCCCACAGAGAAAACACACCCATGTTTAAGCAGGAAAAAAGAAATCCCTTCTCTTTGCATCGATCACCAACATTAGCACATGAAACAAAACCTAAAGCATTTTAATGGAAGTAACATTACCTTTTGGAAGTCATCCAGCCAAACCAAGCAACTGCCCATCACCAGGAGTCCTACAAGGCTAAGCAATGAAGGAGCCCCCAGGAAAGTAAGGAAAAGCTTCCTTTAAATGATATTTCTACAACTGCTTTGAAGAAAGAACCCATAGTAAATAAAAGGTTGCATTTTCCTTCTCCCCAAGCAGCTGCAAACCCGAAGAGGAATTATTGCAACTGGCTGACATGGCACCTGGCAGCAGGCGAGTGCAGCTTGGAGTCATGATGCAGTGAAATGCTGACAGCAAAGTACACACCTTGGCATTGATATATGGGTCAAAGGGGCCGTACTTTTTGAGTTCTTTGATCTCAAGAGCATTCTACAAAAAGGAAGAGGAAAAAAAAAAAAAAAAGAAAAAAGAAAAAAAAAACTGTGATAATGAAATGGGTGAGATAAAGCAACAAAGCAATGGGTGACTCCCAAGGGGTGGAAATGCAGAACACAGCACCTCGTTCCAGTCACAGCCACTGTGAGCAGGAGCTGTTCCAGAGCCCTGTAACCCAAGCCACTGCCTGGTGCATTTACCAGACTCCAGAGATGACTCTCCTCATTTAAAAGGGTTCCTACTAAACAGATGTTAATGAAACATTACCTGGAAGGATTACACTAAGCTTTTAATCGTTTGCAAAGGTCTCCCCTAGAGCTGTCCTACTGGAGCAGAGCTGTTTACACCCAGGGCCCTGGGTCAATTCTTATCAGATCGATTGGAAACAGCCAAGGTTTCTCAGCTTGATCTACACAGAGCCAGCAGTGGTGCCTGAAGGTGGCATTAGCCACAGCCCCAAACTGGAAATGACCAACAAAGACAATGAAACACACACTCTCAGTTCTTAGGGGTGGTAGTGAATAGTGTCACCACCACATTGTTATTTTGTGATGCTTTAGAAGCAGCCTCTTAGCTCTGGAGCAGCCTGGTGCACATTAACTGCCTCACTCTGAGGAACAGGACTGCAGTGGGGCACTTTGGTCCCAGGGAGGCATGGCTGGAAGCAGGATGAGAGCTCCTAAACCCACCTCTGAAGGGAGTCTGCTCCTCAGGCTCTGAAAGTTTCACACCAGAGCTGAACATTGAACAGCAGAAACTCAGAGCTCCAGCTGCTGCCCCTGCCACTGACAACTTGAGCTTTGAGCATCTGACCTTGTGAGTGAACTTCTGCATGAAGACAGTTCTGAGCCTTGTGGTACTAAGGGAGAAACTTCAGCTTTCCCCTCTCCTCTGGGCTGAAAACCTGAGCAGTTTAGCAGTTGATCCACTGGGACATTAGATACTCTTGCCTCAGGGACAGGACAACCAAGGGCTGTTCTGGTTTTGGCCATGAGTTAGATGTCACAGCATGTCTGCCTGGGCTCACTTGGCCACAGGTGGGCCAGGAACACTGCTCAGTTAACAGTTCCCTTACCCAAAACTCCTAAACATAAGAAATAGTTGGGTCTTCCAGCAGTAGCATTTCAGAAGTTGCCTAGAATTGGAAGGTATCTGCTGACTTCCACAGGGAGGTTACACGAGAGCCAGCCCTCCAGAGTGGACACAGCAGCCACTGTCCCACACAAATCACTCCCTCTGCATCCTAGACCAAAAGCAATCATCTTGACAAAGGGAATAAATCCACCAGTTGTTTTTTTCTTGCCTGATTGAAAAAAATAATTCTTTAAGATTAAGCTAGAAATTTATCTGGGGGCAAGTAGGGTTAAAATTATCTTACAAATTAGTTAACTGGAGCAAGTGCTAGAGACAAGGCAGAAGAGCAGCCAGGAGAGCATGGCCAGACAAAGACTAAACAAAGCTGCTGTGAGTAGTTCCCAAAGAAGGGAGCCAGTGTATCCTCTGACAGAACTAGACATTTTCTCAGCTATCCAGCAACCAAAAGGAAAAACTATGGGTTAGTTTAGAAGCCCAGTATGAAAGCAGGAGCCCACTAGGCATGGAATGGTTCTCATACTTCTACATAAACAGAGACCTTGCTCATTCAGCCACTAACTCAGGACTGGAGGTATCTGCTTTAGGCAGTGCCCTTCTTATCCCCTCAGCAAGGAGGACTTTGTGACCATTGCTGCTAGTTTGGGAAGGGTCAGGACTCAGATAAGCAGTGTCTCTCCAGCTGAGGGAAAGGATTCAAGGATGAGTTAGAGAAAAACAGTCAGACCTGCTCGTTCACTTTAGTGTGCGAAGGTCCCTGGTGGATGAGGAGCTTCACTATGTCTGCATCTCCTTTCCAAGCTGCCAGGTGAAGAGGGTAACAGCCTTTGCAGTCTGCCACGTTGGTCAGGGCATCATTCCTCAGCAGAACTTCCACCACATCCCTGAGAGAGAAGGAAACTCAAGTCTGTAAGATATTCGGTCCTTGTTTCACAGCTCACAGTATTTCACAAGAAGTTCATCTGAACAGGAGGATTTCAGAGATTTCTTGACATGTGATTATAAAGCATTCCAACTAAATGCTGCCCATAGGAAAAGGTAAAAAAAAAAAGAGGAAAGTGCTGAGATGAGCTCAGGAGAGATGTCACCTTCACACTAACAGAGCTGAACAGGCTCTGAAGTCATCCACAGGCCACTGGTGAAAAGTGAGTTGCACCAGCACAAAGTGAACAACTCGTTCAATTTCTTGGACAAGACAGGATCTACCACTCTGAAGACTTAAAAATGTACTATGTATGAAAGCACTCTTCAGTGGTGCAGGCACAGCAGCACACTGGACACCATCAGACAGACTGCAGAGGACTGTCCCTGGAGAAGTCACCTTTCATGTGCTGTTATATCTTAGCCCAACTGCTCAGGAGTAAAAGGGTGGTTGAAAACCTCAGTGTTTCACCACATTTTCAACCAGATGTGCAATCGCCCTGTGCAGCAGCCCACGCTGTAGCTTCACTGCCCTGATGTTCTTCACTTCTTGGCCTGAAGATGGTGTAGTGCTGCACCACGGCCACCTCGTCAGTGGGAACAGCAGTGAGCTGGTGAATGAGTGACACAGAAACCGTGGCTTGTAAAGCAGAGTGTCCCCTGTGAGCAAAGGCATTGTAAGATGACTCACTTATGACCATTCAAAGCAGCATGGTGCAGTGGGGTGTATCCAGTACCATCAACGCAGTTCACATTTGGCCCTCTCCAGATGCTGCAAGACAAAACGTACAGGGAACACTTAGGCATCCAGCAAACAGACAGAGAGCTGGCAAGGACAGGTGTCAGCAGGGTTCTCACACGAAGCTGGTTATCTGGAAGCAGAGCAGTGGCTGGGCAGCTGTGGTCAAGAGCAGTACTGCAGGGAACTGCCCACGCCGTGCTGAGCAGAGGGGCTGGGGTCACAGAGCACACAGTCTGCACAGGGACCCCCACTCCACGCTTCACTGCCCAGTCCTGGACTGAAATCAAAGCTCCCATGTGCTCCTGCTGCTAGACATCTTTCAGCCTCACACATCCTTGCCAAAAAGTCCTTCAGAGAAGTTAAGACTGCCCTGCTGCTAACTCACACCCTCGGAAGGGGTCTGGGAAACCTCCATGGCAAGAGTCACTGGGGTGCAAGTCAAAGACTGGGGGGTACAGACCCTGCTCTTGGCCACCACATCGACTTCTTACTGTCCAAAATAATGCCCCTCTGGGAGCTGCTGGTTGTTTCCATGGAAGAACAGCTCTCCAGAATTTCTGAGAACATTAACCTCCCTCCCACCTTCCAAAGTCAAACACCAAGGATTCAAGGATTAACCCTGTGTGGGATTAATCTTCTCTCTGCCCCCTGCAAGGTGTCCTGGTTTAAACAGCAGAGAAACACACGTGGAAAAAGCTGGCACTGCTCCTGAGCTTGCTCTTGAGGCAGCCAGGTTTCTGGTGCCAGCCTTCTCCAGCAGCACAGGGCAATGAACTCCAACCAACTCACCTTTCCTGAGGCAGCCCCTTCTGTTACAGCCCATCGTTCCTTGTAGGCCAGCCTCTTAAAACTTAATACTTGCAAGAATTACAGAGGATTTAGTCTAAGCCTGGACAATCACACTTTTGCTAATGCAGCGCATTTCCCTGCATTGTTTTCTCCAGCTGGAGGTAGGAGTGAGCAGCAGCCTCTAATCCCCAGTTTAATTGGTGTAGAACAAAGTCAACTGTTGCTCTTTATGAAGCAGGCCTTCCCTCGTTTCACTGCCTCCCCAGCGTGCCATCGCCACGACTCACTCTGCGACCCAGAGGCAGGCTGAGCTGCAACTAGGTTTGCTAAAATAACAGTCATTACCAGAGGGCCCTCAGCCAGAAAAAACTCTGGACCACGGTGTATGAAATGCATCAGGAAAGGCACCAGACCAACGAGAACCTCGTCCAGACCAAGTGGAAATCCAGAAGCAAGCTAAGCAGGGCGCTGCCCTCGAGCACGGTCCAGGTGGGATCCAGGAACATGCTCTGAAATGGAAAGGCTCTCCCCTCCAAGGGACTCCTGATCCTGCAGAGCATGATAAAAGGCTTTTCAGCCCCGAGACAGACACGAAGGCAGCTAAGGGGAAACTCCATCCATAAGGACAGGGAAATAAGCTACAAAATCCAATTTGCGGAGGCTCAGGAGTTTATCCAGAGGCATTTCCACTCAGCACACAGCATCCCACACTTTGGAATGGCAACACACAACACATTTCAAGTGCCACTAACATCATCTGCAGGCTGATGGCTTAAATTATGTCCAGAAAATAGATGAGACACCAAAAAATGAAGTCCAGGAGGTGCCCTGCACCATCCAGTTGCAACACTCCTGAAGCATGAAAGGGACCTGAGTGATCCTCAGGCTCTGGTTTATTTTTGGCAGCAGGCTCATGCACTGTGGTTGCCCAAAGAATTTATTGCTAGATTTCAAGTGGCAATTAATGGTTAAAACTAGTGCCAGAAAGCCTTGTGTGTAATCTGCAGCAGTTATAAGCACTGCACTGGCACGGCCCCTTGCACAAGCTGCTGAGCTGACCAAAGCCAGCAAGCTCAGTGGTTTTACAGGTTCAACAGAGCTGGGTTTTGATGCTGAGCCCAAAAAGCTCCAGGGTATACGTGTGAAAAACTGGCAGCACTGAACACAAGTGTTTCTTTCAGCTGAAGTTATGAAGTAAGGAAAACCACAGCCAGTGGTGTAATGGGCATAAATTAAGTCACTTGCTCAAAATGATCTGCCCAGTCAGCAGCAAGACTAGGGGCTGGAGCCCAGGGCACTGGTACCCATCAAAGCCACTCTCCCTGGGAGGAGCAGCACCTCCATCAACTGCACAGAAATGTTCTGGTTAATGCTGCTAAAAGGCAAAGTTCACTCGGGGGACTCGCAGAAGGAGGAAAGTTGGGAGTCTAGCATGGAGGTGGTTCAGCAGTGAGTGTTGGGTATCATGAAAATCAGCTGCCAGGATTTTAAGAGCTTTAAAAACAATCCCAAACCCACAAAAAAAAATAAAATAAAAAAACATTGCTGTGCCCTTTCCTCCCCCTTGCCTTCTTAGTCTTGCAAATAAAGAAAGTTTACCAAAGGAAGGTCAACTCACCCAGAAGTTCAGACTGAAAGGGTCCAAGAAGAGAACTAGTTATATTTAGATGTGTGGACTGCAGTGAAGTGTATAATTCTCTTCCCTCCTCTTCCTCTCCAGCTCTGCTCGGAAGGCCACACAGTTCTCCTGAGCTGACAGAAACCAAACCTTTCATCCCTGCTTTATTTATTTCTGCACAGCACTGGAGGGACAGACGAAGATTAAAGATCTCCAGCTTCTCATGTTAGACCTAAACACAGGAAAATGAGCCCACCACAGCCTGCAGAAAGCAGGAACTGGAAAAGCTCTGACACAGGAATGAACATCCCCTCTGGCAGGCCCTGCAAGTCCTTCAGAGCACCTTCTCCAGCACCCTGCCTCCAGCCTCAGGGACTGGGGCAGAACCACTGCAAACAAAGCTCAGGCTCTGGTCTCAAACGTTAGGAGCCCCTCTTTGGATCACTCTGGGGAGGAGGTGGGTGCTCTGGGATTACAGTGAGCTCTTCCCAAGTGAGGAGTGTCTCAGGTCATCTCCAGCCAGACAGGGGCATTTGAAGAGGGTTAAGTCAAGAGGAACAGCTCAGCAAGACTTTGAGATGTCAGGATGTGGGGCCAGCCCCACGATGGGAACCCTTCTTGGACAAATAAACAGAGACCTGTGTCCAAGTGCTCCTGGAGAGGCACATTTCACACAGTGCAGAGACAAAGCCACACACTAGGGACCCAGTAAGAGGCTTTATGGAGACACACAGCCCAACAGGGAAACGAGGAGCTGGCAGCAGCTGGGCAGGCTCAGTGCCTTTCAGAGGGTCCTCCCTTGGAGTCACCAACCTGCTGTGCTCCCAGCAAGGCCAGGGTCTGCACCTCCACCCGGGAGGTGTTGCTGATGGCTTGCAGAGATCTGGAGTGAGAGGTGAGAGTGGCCCTAGGAGAGGATGCTCTGGGGAAGCCTGAGCTGTTCCACCTGAACAATACCCACCTACAGACCTGCTGCCCTCATTTTACAAGGCAGAGAGGAGTGATCCAAACCAGGGCAGTGTAAACGCTGCCTTTGGCAAAAACAGGCAAGAGAGAAGCAAATGCAGGCAGAGCTAAAGCCAGAGCACTGCCCAGCTCCCCAGCCCTGCTGCAGACAGCAACCTGGGAGCCAGGGTGGCTCTGATCCAATAAAAGTGTCCAATAAAGCTCTGAGAAGGTCTGGAGCCAATCTGACCACCACTGCTGCTTGCTCCCCTTCCTCCCCAGGCTGCCCAAAACCCCATCACAGCAGAGAGGGGGGTTACACTTACATTTATATTACCATTCTCAAATGGTTACCTAGATCCCACCTCCTTTTTGCTGCACCAGGGCAATGATGTTTCTGATGAATGTGTTTAAGGCAGTTAAGGCTGAACCCTGAGAAGAAAAGCTCAGAAAATGGCAATATCTGCTGGTTTGCTCAGTTTGCTCTCACTCCGTGATTCAGCAAGTGCTGGAGCAGTTTAAATAAAGCTTCCTGTTTGGAAAAGTTGCTGAATAAAGCACATTGCTTTAGGTCATGGTAAAACCCAATACTTCCTTTAAACAAGACCATATTTGTCCTCTTGTTTTTCCACTTATTTCTTCCTGACTGTAGTAACTTTGCTCACAAAACCATCTGGGGCAGTGGGCTAAAGCAAAGGCCAGGCCACTCAGAGGGCAACTCAATGTTCTGAAGCAAAGAGAGTCTTCAGAGCTGATGCACAGCCTCACAGAATCCCAACAAGGCACAGGATGGAAGGAACCTCTGGAGCTCATCTGGAGCCACCCCCTGCCCCAGCAGGTCACCCAGAGCAGGGCCCAGCAGGGCAGTGTCCAGGG
>JANHGL010011722.1:55316-73894 GCA_024611195.1 Ceyx melanurus | reverse complement strand
ATGAGCCCAGCACCCCGATGGAGTCCCAGGGAGCAGGGGATGAGCCCAGCACCCCGATGGAGTCCCAGGGAGCAGGGGATGAGCCCAGCACCCCGATGGAGTCCCAGGGAGCAGGGGATGAGCCCAGCACCCCGATGGAGTCCCAGGGAGCAGGGTTTTGCTGGAATCAGGCAAAGCATCCAGGGGTTAATTTTTTCCTTGGAGCTCCCCAGAAGCAGCCTGGTCTCTAATTAAGCACCGGGACGCTGGAAAGTCGGGAGCACTCCAGCGCTGCTTCGCCACGAGTGCACCGTAATGATTTCTTTTCAAATGTCAAGCAGTTTTGTTTTTCTTTCCTTTCATGAATAATTGGTGCTGAGCCGTTGGCGACACCAGCATCCAGCTGGCAGCAGGAGCCCTCCTGATCCGCTCGGAGCATCCAGCCAAGCCCTGGGGCTCTCGGTACACCCCAGGAGTGAGTGGCTTGGGGTGCTGCCCCTCCCTGGCGAGAACAAGGAGAGGGGAGGGCAAACTTGCAGCCCAGGTGGGAATACACGTTGCAGGGCACAGGAATTGCAGCTGCTTTGAGGTTTCCTATTTATTTTGCTCAGGTTTTCCTGAGATGAACCCAGCAGCCTGCTCAGGGCAGGGAACTGTGGCTGTGAGGATGGAGAAAGATGGGATTCATCAGGGATGAGGGGGACACCTCATGGCTGAGGGCTCAGCAAACTCTGGACAAGTTTTACTACAGGACTGGGTCCCCATGAGGAGAGGAGCCTGGCAGTGAACGCTTTGCCACCCTGGGTGCTCTGAGCTCTGGGTTGGATGGGTGGGTTTATTGTGCTGCTGCTGGTCCCACTGCCCATTTACCTCTCCATCATGTAGGGCATGCTTGGCTGGTACAGCTGGGATGTGTCTGGGCAGGGTAGATGTGCTTGGGCTCTGCAGGCTGCTCCCTGAGCCTTGGAGGAACCTGTCCCACAGAGCTGGCACCAGGCTGGCACTGAGAGCCTGCTCACAGCTAAGTACCCAGCCAGCTATGCTGGTGTGGCATTGGGCAGCCAGTGGCTCCAAGGGAATGCTGCCCTTCCTGCTCCTCTGGTAGCAGCAGCACACCCTGCCAGGGTGCCCTGCCCCTCCTGGAGCTCCCCCAGTTGCCGTGGTCTCTGCTCCAGTCACATTCTGCACTCATCCCACGGCTGTTTATACACCACTGCCTGGGGAACTCAAGCAAATGATTGCATTGCTGGGCTCTCAAACTGTTGGTAAACACAGCTACAGCTTCCAGACACTGGCACTGACCCTATCACTCAAGTCAAGGAGTTCAAACTGATGTGGTTTCTTTTTTTGTTCCTGGGAGGGCCCTACTTAAAATGCTGCAGAAGTTCTGTGTGTTATAGAAATGTGCAGTCCAAGTTGCAGATTCCTATTCAGACTGACAGACTCTGTAATCAGAAGCTAAATAATGCCCTTTTTCTTCTCCCTCCTTCCTGCTGCCTTCAGGATCAGGGCTGACAGTGCTGGAGATGACAAGTGAATTCCATCAGAAAACAGCAAGTGTTTCAGAAACATCACAACTTTGGCAATCAGATGTGCTGGCAGGAAGGTGACCTGTGAAGGGAGAGCTCACTGCAGTGGTGGAACTGATCACCCCCCTGTCTTTCAGAGGGATGCTGGAGTCTTTCAGATTCCTTGGATGTCTCCAATGTAGGCAGGCAGATGTTTAAACCCCGATTTAGCTTGTCTCTCCCTGTATTCCTTTTTTTAGCCCTTAGAAAGACATGAAGTGGCCACGCTGCTGATCTCAAGAGGGAAGGAAGAAAATAAATGAGACAAAATAGAAGCTGGGTTGTTTGCTTGAGGCACGTGCTGCCATGTCTGACATCTCCTCCTGGTTCCCACGTGTCACAGGCCTGTTGGGGACAGCTTGCAGTGTCCAGGGCTGCTGGAGAGAGACCTGCCCCGTGTGCTTGTCACTCAGAGCTACCTGTGTGTGTGCCCTAATGCCTGCCAGAGTGCAGTATATATGGGTACCACACATAGAGCTGCATCCCTTCCCATGCATGTGTCTGAGCCCGGAACCCATGGTGGAGCACACTATGGGATGCTTCAACCAGCCGGGGCTGCTTGTTTCCTGAATTGCTCTGCTCCCTGAATTGCTCTGGCAGGGCAGCTCCTGCACAAACAGCCTTTCCCCCTCTCCTCTGCCACTAATGATGTTTAGAGAGTCAGGCACACATCCACTCTCCTGCATTTTTCATGGGGCTGCTCTCCAGGGTGAGTGCAGGCTCCTGAGCAAACAGCAGCAAAGCAGGGCACGGCTCTTGCTCCAGCTGCCAACTGCCCTCCTCTGCCCGCAGCCAGCCCTGGCAGCTGCCACCCTGCAGGGCACTGGCCACAGCTCGGATGGACAGCTTGTCCATCACCTCCTGCAGCCTGGTGGTGCTGGGAGAAGGCAGGCGGTGCCCTGGCTGGCTCTGGGCACAGGAGCTGTGCTGTGTGACTGGGACCCAGCCCCAGGTGCTGTTACTCAGCCTGAGATGATAAATCCTGGCCTCGAGACAGAGCTCTTATCAGCTCTGCTCTGCAGGAGGAGCTTGCAAGGTGCAGAGAGAGGGAGAAGGGGAAGGGATGCTCCCTAAAGCAGCCCAGCAACAGAGCTGGCTGCTGCATGGCCCCTTCATTTGCACAGTTCAGCCTGAGAGGGGGCAATCCTGCTTTCCTTGGAGGGCTGCTTTAGTCTCAGCCTAAGAGATGGGAGGTGACAATCCTGCTTTACTTAGAGGAGGGTTTTTTAGACTCAACCTGAGAGGTGGCAATCCTGCTTTCCTTGGAGGGGAGGTTTTAGTCTCAGCCTAAGAGATGGGAGGTGGCAATCCTGCTTTCCTCGGAGGGGGGTTTTAGTCTCAACCTAGAGCTGAGAGGTGGCAATCCTGTTTTCCTTAGAGGAGGGTTTTTAGACTCAACCTGAGAGGTGGCAATCCTGCTTTCCTTGGAGGGGAGTTTTTAATCTCAACCTAGAGCTGAGAGGCAGCAATCCTGCTTTCCTCGGAGGGGGTTTGAGCATGCAGGAAGACTGAGGTGGGGTGTTTCCTGGCTCCTGGTTGGATGCCACCTCTCCATCTCTCCCCTGAAATGAAATCATGTCCTCCAGACAAAGAAGCAACAAAGAGTGGTAATTTATGAGGACTGAATAATTCAAGGGACTTCCATGCCTTGCTCCTTTTTATTCCCATCCCTCGGGAGTCTCCACATCCCAACACACCCACGTGGTCCCCAGTGTGCACGCAGGGGGAAAGGGAGAGGGGGAGACCCTCCAGGGAAACAGAAACGTTGCTCATCCTCCTTTAGCTGCTCATCCATCCCCTCTGCACGAACACAAGTGTCTTTCCAGCCAGTTAACTGTCTTTCCATCCCTTTCTCCCTTGCACACACTCCTCAGCCTGCTTCACCACCACGATATCTCCCTGGGGAACACTCCATTTCAACAGGAGATGGGACCTGGGAATTTGGCCTTAATATTTCATAAGCTTCCTTCTAAAATGGAAAGTATATTTATGTTATTTGCATCAACTAGCAGCAAAACAAATGCCTTTGATGCGGAAGCAGATCCTAACCTGCTGCCTGTTTTCCTAGGCCTGGGCATAAATAACACAATTTATTCCAAGGAACCCTTTCTCCTATTTACATTTATATTGAATAATTTAAACCAACTTTCTCCACTTCCATAAATCCATCCTTCCTAGGACAGAGGAACGTGTCCATGGCTAAGGAATGTGCTTCTAAGGGAAACTTTTAGCTGCACAAGCACACACACGTTTGCAAATCATTGCTGAGCCATCCTCCAGCATGGACTGAGCACGCTGTGCTGGGGGCAATGTTTGTGTCAGGGGTGGAAACTGGGTCAGCAGGGGACCAAAACTCATCTGGGCTTTTCCAGCCTGGAGAGGGGTAGAGCAGCAGCCAGGGCAGCAGCTCTTCAGCCAGTGCCAATCTGTGCTGATCAGGCAGCTGATTTAAACCCATTGCCATTGCCCTACTTTCATTCCTCTCTCCCCAGACAGGTTTAGACTCTTGTCTCTTATCTCTTTCTAATTATTTATATTTTCATCCCTTTCTTTTCCTCAGGGGTTCTCTGGCAGCATTCTCTTCAGTTCAGTCTGTTTGCTAGACACAGAGTTAATGTTTTTATTCTCCCCTGGCTTCCAGACACTGTCCATCACTTAGGCATGACAGGGAAATGAGCCAAGAACGAATCAAGTTATCACACCCCGACGGATGGGGGAATCTCCCTTGGAAACCCAAGCAGGAGCAGAGAGAAAATCCTACAGGGAGTCTCAGTATGGGAGAGCTGGAGCCCAGAACACTGGCTGAAAGTTTGAATCCTGTCTGGTTGTCTGATGAAAAAAACTGTGGAGTTTTTTCAGTGGCAACACTGACCTCAACGTGGTGTAAATTAGGAGTTGTTCTGCTAAAGCCCCAAAGCACTGATGAATTATTTGGATAAATACACTTTTAATCTGGTGTTGACTGCATTAGATAGAGAAGAATCTATTTTCTGCTGGCAGTAACACTAGGAAGAGATGCTGGCAAATCCAAGCTGATTGAAGTGTTAGTGTTTTAATTGAAAGTGGAATAAATCCACCTGCACATAATACCTCCCCAGAACATTCCTCCTCCAAGATAGCTTCCTTTTCTCAGCCAGCACTCACATTTCAAGGTTAAAGATTCATTCCAATGACCACGTTGCCATTTCTTTTTCTGCCAGCTGCACAAGGAGAATAAATCTACCTTGAAAATAAATTGTGAACACTGTGTCCACGCTTAAAAACTGGTGATACTGCCTCTGTATTAATGAAATATCATTGACTGATTCTATTGAATTTGGCAAAAGCCCTTCCTTGCTTCTTTCCACTGCACTGAGGTCCTGGAATCCAAGGTCTTGTTTGGAGTTCAACTCCTGGCATCTGAGGAAACTGAAAGGTGAGGAAAGGATGACCACCCTCCCCACTCTGAAACAGCTGCTTTCCCTTCTTTTTTTCTTATTTATTGCTCTGAAATCCCCCGTGCAGCAGGTACCTGGCAGTGCTTTCTGTGGAAGGGCACAGATAGCAGTTTAATTAACTCCATAGCTGTACAGTAACTGCTGCCCTTCTGATTGCACAGTAAGCAGCAGAAAGATCAAGGCAGTAATTTCATGGTTATTTCTGTCTTTTTTTTCTGACAGCTCCTCTCACAGGGACAAATTCAGATGTCCCTTGTGATGCTTGTAATGTAGGAAAGCCTCTTGCTCAGGCCAGGGAGAGCTTGGGGTGCCAAGGCACCTGGAACTGGCCCAGTTGTTAGTGGGTAAGGAGGGTCAGGATAGGGCTGGAGGGAGGTGATCAGGGAAAGCTGGGAGAAAACTCCTGCAGCAAATCTAGGTTAATTGAACAAAATCACCTCTTCTCCTCCCTGTCTTAGCACCTCTGATGCCTCTTGCTTTATAACTGCACCCTTGGACATCATTACCTCTCTCTGAAGCCATTCTCATGCTCATCAGGAGATTTCCCAGGAGCTGCAGCTGTGAGATGCAAGGAGCAAACCCCACGTGGCTCTGCAGAGCATGAAACCCTTGGCTTTATGAGCTCAAACTTCTTTACAGCTCCTAGACTTGTGATGCCCACAGAACAGAGTGCCCAGTAGGTAGGGAAATGAGGAATTGACACCAAGTTCCCCTCTCCCAGCTCTCCCAGTCCATCTTATTCCCTTTTTGCCAACAGCAGCTTATGTTGTGAGGTTTCAGAGTGAAATCAGGAATGACAATCCCAGGTTCCTCAGTGAGACACAGCCCTTTGAGACTCTCCTCTATTAGACTAGATGTGTCAGGACTTAAAAAGGGTAAAAATGGGAAAATCCAGCTTGAGAAGAATGAGAACTAGGAATGACTTGGCAAACAGTGCAATCAGAGCATTGACTGGACAACAAACCCAGCACAACATCCAAACCAGAGTAGTTTCCAGTGGATCTTCAACCTGTCTTGAGCTGTGAGAACATCTGAGAACCATCTGGTCCTGATGGCACTTGCCACAGAGGAATTCTGTTTAGGAACCTACATAAAGTCACCTTTCTGGAGGCATTTCCCAAAGACCAAACTTGTGATCTCCCTTCAAGCATCAAACAGGGGCCCATTAGAATGCTGGTGTTTGAACGTGTGAAGCAATTATTCATGTTCATCCAGCTCCAAAGAGCTACCAGACTCCATGTGTTTTTCCTCAGTGTTAATAAAAACCTAAATGATTCTTCATTAAGAAGCCCATTAAGATGGCTGCAGTTTCCTTGAAGCTCATTAGAGGGTATTCTCACCACTAAATTATCAGAGTTTTATGGAAGTCAGAGGGAAGATGCCCCATTGTGATTAATCCATGATAGATTTTTCTCTCCCTTGTTTGCATCTTATTCCCCAGACTCAGCTTTGTTAATTTCCCAGCCTTTGGGTTAGGTGGGGAACAAAACTGAGCCTTCAGCTTTGCTTTGTGGGAACAAAGCTGTGAGGTGCTGAGTCTGGAGAGTTTCCCCTCCTCTTGCTCTTCCAGCAGGCAGTGGATGGGTTTAATTTTACCCCCATCTGGCTTGTCACCCTGCACCCCTTAACCACACCCCCTCCTGCTGAGCTGGCACCTGACCTGCTGGCTGCTCCCAGATCCTCCCCTGGAACTCTTCCATCTCCAAAGTGTTGGGATCTGCAGAGGCAGGGATGTGAAGACACAATCATTCAAGGGATGCCCATGCTGGGTCAGGGTGTTCTCCACACACCAGCTTCTCCAGAACCCCCAGGGGCTCAGTGAAGTGTGGGAACAGGGGCTGCTCTGATCTGCTGAGCATTAAACATCTCATTTTGTGGTGCATTATACCCTTGGCCCTTAGAACAATCAGTGGCTGTCACTGGATGTTGGCATCCTGGAACCAGATTCAGGGGCACAACGAGAGGTAAGGTGTCTGGAGTGGGAAGGATGGAGTGGGCAGGGTGCACAGTGAGTTATGCCCATGCAGAGATGCAGGGAAATGAGGTGCATTAACAGCTCTGCCAGGCCCTCCTCGGAATGGGCCTTTAAAGGATATTGATGATGTGCTAATAAGTGCCCAGTTTGTCTTTGCTGTGCTGCAGCTCAGGCTTGGAGCAGGCACTTGGCCAGGGAATTCAGGCGTGTCCCACAGGGTTTGTTCTCTAGCTGTTCAGATTTCAATAAGCTGCAGAACCCCTCTGACCCACCACGAGGTGCAGTGTCCACCTCAGCCCACCCGGTACCCTTATTCAGCACTGGCACCCACTGGTTTGACTCTGATTTCATTCACCCATCAGGGCACAAAAGCTCTTAAATGGTGATTTACCTGCAGAAGGAACCTGAAATCTCCTCCTCCTTTGGCAAACCTTGATCCGAGGCAGGCAAAATACAGAATTCCTAAAGGAAACTCCAGATCCAGGACCAGCTCTGAGGCACCTGTGGCAATTCCAAGCAGGGCTGGATTTTGTGTTTCAGGAATGCTGAACATGCCTGGATTTCTCTCTCCTTTGGGTCAGTCTCCAACAGGACAGGGCTCTGCCAGATGACACTCTTTCAGACTGGGTGCTGCCCAGCAAATCCCTTCCCCCTATGGATAAATGTTCCTCATACGGCCTATTCCTCTCAGCTTCCATCCTCTCCAGAATCAGCTGTTAAATGGGGAGTGTATGTGATTATCTGCTGTCATCTTGGGAGGAAAAGGTGTCAAGTCTGAAGGGAAATGCTGTTTATTCATTCAGCTCCTGTGCAGCCCGAGCAGGAGCACTGATTGTGCCACAGGATTAGCAGAGGAAGGGCAGTGCTGGGATTTCTTGGCTTGATCTGACAGGCAATTTGCAGATCAGGATCAGAAACTTACAGTGGAAGTTGGAGAAGGGGCTGGATCTGTTTGTGGCTTTGGGGAAGGTGTCTCAGGGAAAACAGCAGCAGCAAAGACAATTTGATGGCAGCTCAGAAACCCGGGCAGGAGGCAGCCAGACCATCTGGGCATGTGCTGCACAGGGGTTGGGCTTTTCTTTCCTCCTCTTTCTCCCCTTGACGAGCTGAGATAATTATTTCTGTGGATTGTGGTTCTAAAGTGAACATCCCTGATCCGAGCTCTTGCCTCTCCTCACGAGGCAGCTGCAAAATTGCTGGCAAATTGTTTTAAAATTGGGTTCTGCTCGTGAAGCCCTTGATTGAGCCAGGCAAGGCTGACATGAAATAAAGGATTTGGGGAGAGAGGGAGCAAAAGGAGGCCACCAGGCTGAGGCCGGGGAGGCTGGAGACATGAAAGGTGCCAGGAGGGGCAGGTTCCCCAGCCTTTCAGCTCACGAGTGTTGTGTAGAGCACATGCAGGACCTGAGCTGGATGAGCAGCACCCCAGGAAGGCCAATAGCTGTGTCTGTGCCACTCTGCCCACGTATTATGGACAGAATGAGTCTAGTTGTTTGGGACAGACCCAGCATCCATTTAACCTGCCATCTTCTGATAGAAAAAAAAAAAAAAAAAAAAGGGGGAATTACAGCCAAGTCTGGAGCCTAGCAAGAAATGAAACCCTCCGGGTGAAACTGTGTCCTCTGAGAAGTGAAAAGTAATTTTTCTGACTGGCTGCCTCTGACCACAGTTCCACCATCCCCCACCCCATGCTGGGCCAAAGGTGGCCCTGCTGCCAAGGTTTTTCCTGGCAGTGCAATCAAACACTGCCCCATCCTCGCTGCTGCCTGTGCTGACTTTGTTTAAGCAACTTTAGAATGAATCTCCCCGCAGATGCTTTGGCTCTAATATCCTGAAGTGGCAACGGAATAAAAGAAATCAGCTTTTACAAGCTCATAAACACATAGAAGGCAATGTCAACCAATTTCTGATCTAGTTGAGGTGCACTGAGATTTCACAGAGTGGCACGAAGCTTGAGTGGATTCTGAAATTGCTCTTGAGCCTGCGAATTCATCTCTCCTTTCTCCTGCCGACAGAGATGCTGCTCTTAACCCTTTGCAGCCTGGCTGTGTGTTCACACCTCTCTCTGGTCTCTGTGTGTGTCTGCTGTAGGTGTGCAGCCACACCCACGTGTGCACACAACATCCCAGGGCATTTTAAGAAGGAAAACTGAGAGACCCCAGGTTTTCTTCCTGTGTAGTTACCCAGCCACGTGGCATAGAAATATTCCCAGCCTCATGTATCCCCCCCTTTGTTGGAGGTCAGGGTGCAGACAGGAGAAATGAGATGGATTTCTCCCCACTGAAGAGCCTCCCTCTGCAGCCTAGAGCTGCCTCTGGGGCCAGAGAGTTCCCTTCCCAGCTGAATTCACCTCATGCCTCCCCCAGTGGACAATCCAACCCTTCCTGCCTTCCCTCCCCAGCCACTGCACACAGGTTATTGCTGGAACCCCTCTCCATCTCCTGGAGAGGCAGGAAAACCTGCCAGAGCAAGGATGGGGTTGGCATGGCAACAGCAGGGTACCAGTGAGTTCCCAGCCCTGCTCACCCCCCAGGACTGGCCTGAGCTTCAGTTCCAGGAACCCCACTGGTGAATTCTGCAGCTGCTCCCAGCAGATCCCACCAAGTGCTGCCTGTTCCCAGCACTGCAGTGGTTGCTGGGAGCCAAGATGTGCTCACAGCAGTCTGTCTGCCCCGGGAAGCAATGCCCATCAGTGTCATTAACCCAGTTAGCTGACTCCATGGAACCAGCACTGCTCATCAACCAGGAGAAACAGGCACGAGTTTCATGGATATCTGCTGAAGAAGGGGGAGGAGGAAATGAAAACCTGTAAAACTGATTTTTTTTCTCCCCTGTCTTGCTTTCCTTTTTAGAGACACAAAAGCAGAAGCAAACTGAAGGTGCCCAAGTGAAGGGAAAAAGATTGGATTGACAGGCTCAGGCAGAGTGGGCACGTTGCATCTGCCCACATCTGGCCTCTGCAGTGGGAAAGAAGTTTGGTTACCTGGCTCAGACTCTCCTGGGAGTGGTTTCCAGTCAAGCACAAGTGGGTGGCATTAGCAGCACAGCTCCAGCAGCACACTGGGTGACTTGGTCTAGGTGCTCCTGCTCTGGCAGGGGGGTTGGACTAGATGATCTTCTAGCTCCCTTCCAACCCCTAATATCTATGAATCTATGAATCTTGGCTTTCCCCTGCCTGCTCCATCCACCTTCACCCCCGAGGAAGGTGCGGTTTTCTTTCCCTGCCCACCCAGACCATGCAGGGTTCACTCACCTCCCTGCCACGCTGAGCAGGACCAGGGAACAGAGGGACCCTGAGTGGCAGGGTGACAAAAACCCCAGGATCCAGTTGGTCTGTGGCTGCTGCTGCTGCCTGCAAAGGGGCTGGCAGACCCGAGGCTTGGAGGGGAGTGTGGTTTGGGAGAGCTGGGAGGAGACAGGCTGTGCCATCAGGTTCCTTCAGCTCACTCTGCCCTTTCTTAGGCACATTGCCTGTCCTGCCTGGCACAGCAAGGAGCAGGGAGGGCAGCAGCATCCTGAACAAGCATCCAGTCTTGGCTCCCAAAGCAGAGCTCTCCAAGGAAGCTCCTTCTGGAGTTTTCTGCTGCATTTAGTATTCGGAGAGGAGCCCAACTGGCTGATTGTGCTGATGGGATATGAAAGGCAGGGTAGAGTTTTGCTGCAGAGCAGTTGACCTTGCTCCAGAGATATTACTGATCCACAGCTGCTGTTCAACATCTCCAGACCCTGGAGTCACCATGAGAATCTGTCTGCTAAGAGAAGCAATTAGACTCCACAGCAAGAGGATCTGCCTTGGCAAAAAATAGGGCACATCCAGGTAGGAGGAGGGGGCAGTTCCCTCTCAGCTCTGGGGGGACACTCAGGGTGCTCCCAGCTCCATGCTGGGGGTGAGAAGGCCATGGAAGGCTTGGTTGTGGTCATGTCCTCCTGTGCAGTCACATCATGTGTCAGGTCTTGTCACCTCTCTGTGAGGGTGTAGGGAGGGCTGCTTGGGTCCCAGGTGGAGATGGGCAGAAGCACCAGGTCTGTCAGTCTTGTTGTTGTGGACAACTTGTCCAAGAGAGGTGTATCAGCAGCACTGGGGAATGAGAAAAACCCATTCATGCTTGGCTGAGCCTGGCAGAACATCTCTGCCCTGCTGAGACCTCCCCTGGAATCTTGCATCCAGTGCTGGGCCCCCAGCCCCAGAGGGACAAGGAGCTGCTGCAGAGAGTCCAAGGGAGGCTCCAAGGATGCTGGAGGGGCTGCAACAGGGGGCTGCTGAGGACAGGCTGAGAGCCCTGGGGCTCTGGAGTGTGGAGCAGAGCAGGCTGAGAGGGGCTGGAATCCATGGGGATGCAGAGCTGAGTGTCAGGAGGAGGGGCAGCCTCTGCTCACTGTGCCCTGGGCCAGCACAAGGGCAGTGGCTGGAGCTGGAGCACAGGAGGTGCCAGCTCAGCATGAGCAGGAGCTTCTTTGCTGGGAGGGGCTCCCCAGAGAGGTTGTGGAGTCTCCTCTAGAGAGTTTCCAGCCCCCCTGGATCTGTTGCTGTGCCCTGTGCTGGATCAGGTTCTATTCCATGGGCTGCTCTGGCAGGGGGTTGGACTGGGAGATCTCCAGGGTCCCTCTCCACCCCTGATCCTGTGATCCACACCCCAAAACAGAGCCATGCACTCACTGTTTTCACACAGAGTATTTATAGGTCAGCCTGGCTGGGTGATGAAGAGCCATGAATAGCCCTGCAGGCTGTTGTGCTATTGTATTAGGAGTTCTGGGAGGATGCCAAAAGCTGATTGCCCCTGCAGTGCAACAGTTCCCCTTCAGCTCAGAAAGGCCACACCAAAAATGTACGAGCTGTTACTTAAATCAATTGTGCAATTCCTCCTCTTTTCATTTATTCCATTTTGCATGAGTATATATATATTTTTCCTCTCCCTAACGTGGACAAGAGTTTCATTTGCTAAAGCCAAGTGTGATGCCCCAGGAATCAATAGCATCATGATAAATTTCCTGTAGCTGGGGATCTGATTCCCAATCTTTTCTCTGAATTACTGGATCGATTGGAGGGGGAAAAATGGATTACAAATAAAAATACAAGACCATTAAATGCTATGCAATTAGCACTCTGCCTCAAGGAAGATGACTTCAAGACAAAGGGCAGAGCTTAAAGACATAGAGCTTAAAGACAAAGGGGTTTTACTCTTATTTTTTTTCAAGGGTATAAACCATAGTGTTCCAATGCTCAGGCAGCCTCTAATGAGTGTGTGTTGGGAAGAAGGTTTTCCTGGGAGAAAAAACACTTCTAATGATGCCCTGGCAAGTTCTTCTCCAGCATCTGGAGCCATTTACTGTGGGAGGCAGGTACTGCTTGGGCAGACCAATGGCTTGAACCTCTGAGGCTGTTTCTCTGGGAAAACAGCCAGGCTTGCATAGCAATTATCTCATTAGGAGGCTGGAAGAACTCCACTGGCTTTGATGGGAGTGGTTAAATTGGGGATAACTTCACACAAGTGTCACCCAGGCTGAAGAAATGGGTATCGGGGACAGTGATAAACTAGAAGGACCTCAAACACCAATTCTGGGGACAGGGAGAGAGCAGGGAGGGCTTCAAATGCTCTCATGAGCAGGGTGACAAAAGCATCCCTGTGTCACACATCAGACCCATCATTTTCTTCCTGACTGGATGAAGGATTTGGGGGAAGAGGAAGGACAATTGGATGCATTACCCTGGGAAGAAGAGCAAAGCATCCACCAAAGATGTTTGGGGATGGACTGAGCCTGAGTTTATGGTGCCATGAGTGGGTAGTGGTGCCTCCTGAAAGCTCTGCTGCTTTCATTTCCAAGGCATGAGCAGCTCTGGAGGACCACAGGCCACTCTCAGATCTTCATCTGTGTCAGCTCATGCCACATATCCTTGATTTCAACTGAGGAGGGGCTTGTGAAGCAGCTGGCTCAAGAAAGTAGCAGAAAGACCAGCTCCAGCAAGCTGGGATAGCTCCTCTAATTCCCATCAGATCCTTGCAGTGTGGACAGCTTGCTTAGGGCTGGGGATCTTTCAGCAAGATGGGAAGTGATGTGGAGGTTGTAAAGGTTTCTGTGGTGGGAGAGAGTAAAAAGCTGAGGCTGGGGAGGAGCTGAGAAAAGGTGGCACAGACAAGTGCATGGGAATAAATGGCACAGAGAAGGTCAGCTGGAGCCTCCTGCTTTCACTCTTCATACCACAAGAATCCAATTAAATTAAAAGGCTATTAATTTCCCACTGATGAAAGGAAATACTCTTCCCACACGAGTGCCATTAGGCAGTGAAGTCCCTGCCTGTCAGGATTGCTCCACATGGCAGAAGATGCAGTTTTTGGGGGGAGAAGGGATAGAACCCCCACCCTGGGCCATGCATTAGCACAAGAACCTTGGGAGCAGGCTCAGAGAGCTGGGCCAAGACTCAGTTTTATTTCAGAGGGATGTATTCCTGCCCATAGCAGCCTTTGATGGATGGGAGTGCCCTGGTATCCATTTCACTGCTGGCCTCAGAGGCAGTGATGTGCTCTCTGCCCTCAACTGCAGCACTGGGGTGAGCTCTGCAAGCCCCAGACGAAAATAACCATCAATCTGAGGCTGGGGACAGAAGGGAAAAAATTAAAGATTCTTAATTCTATTTTGAATGAAAAAAAAAACACCAAAACAAACCCCTCAGCCTTACAGTTAAGTGATAAAACCTCTGTTTTTGCCAGAAAAGTGAATTATTTTGCCATTAGAATGAGTTAAAAAGCATTTTCTTTGGGAAGGACACTCTTCTGAGTGGAGTAACAGGGAGAAAAACCAGTTAATTGGTTTAATTAACCCTTGTTATGATATGGGAGGGATGAGCAGCCACCAGCCCATCCATACATGCCATTTATCCCCCCACTGTCCCTGTGGTGATGGAAGCAGAGGGACTGGGTTCCAGCTGCTCCAGGGGAATCCACACTGGATATTCAGGAATATTTTCCACAGCCAGAGCCTGGCCCAGGCTGCCCAGGGAGGGGGGTGAGTCCCCAGCCCTGGGGATGTCTGGATTTGAGTTTGAGGGACATGGGTTAGGGGGGAACTTTGCAGAGTAGGAGTTGGTTGGATGATCCCAAGGGGTTTTTCCAGCCTGGATGATCCCCTGATTCTCTTTAGCAGCAGCCAGCAAATGCCATTCAGCTCAGGCTCCTGTTCTGCTGGCTGTGTGTACACAAGGTGAGCTAAAAGCAGCTAAAAAGCACTTGTGATCTCAATTGGGATGAAGCACAACAGGTACAAGCAGCAAAAAACAGGCAGTGAAAGGAAAAGGAGAAAGCTCTAAAGATAGAAGTGCCCAGAGGCTCTTCATCTTTGGGTTTTGTGGTGAGCATCAAAGTAAATGAATTGGGAAAAAGTCCCTTAGCCACTGTGTTTTAAGTGGATATGCTGCTGGAAAGCAAAGTGAGCTTCACAATCACAGCCACTGACAGAAGAGACCTGCTGCACGCTGCAGAAAATCAGAGTATTCACTGAAAGCAACCCCACCAGAAACTCACTGAGGAGAAAAAATGAACGAGGGTTTGGGAATGGGAATTCACTCCCAAGCTGCTGTGGGATGGGGCTGCTTTTGGGCAGGGGGCACAGAAGGGTTTGGCAATGAGGAGCTGCCTTGGTTGGGCAGTTCCAGGGTAACAGTCACTGATGTTTCCTGGTGAGGTGAATTCAAACCTATTTTTTTGGGGTAAATAAAACAAAATTATCAAGACTAGAAGCAGCATTTCCGTGAAATACAACTCCAATGGTTCTTTGCAGTCTGAGCTGCACCTCTGCCTTGCTTGGGGTGATCTGTTCCTAACTCTCCAGAGCCTTTTACCCACCTAAAATGTGCAGAACAGATCCTTCCTCCTGCTGGATGCACCCTGTGGCCAAGGGCTTTGGTGCCCTCAAAGTGCAGCTAATTTTTAAGCTCATTTTTGCTCTAAAATGAAAAGGAAAATCTCAAATTAAAATGAAATTCAAAACTCTAAAATTAAAAGGAAAATCTCGAAAATGAAAGAGAAATGATCTCTAACATGAAAAGGAAAATCTCTAAAATGAAAATCTGTAAAATGAAAATCTGTAAAATGAAAATTAAATTCTCTCTAAAATGAAAATCTGTAAAATGAAAATCTGTAAAATGAAAATGAAATTCTCTCTAAAATGAAATTCTCTCTAAAATTAAATACTCTCTAAAATGAAAATGAAATCATCCCTAAAATGAAAACCTGGGGACTGGGATCACTCCCAGAGCCAAGGGATGGGGTTGGACTAGATCTTTCCAGGTCCCTCCCAACCCCTGGCATCCTCTAATTCAATGATTTTAGCTTCTCTACTCATTCAAGAAGCTCCTGAATTCATCCTGCTTGCTAAGCACAGGTAACAGCAGCAGAGGGGATATTTTATGGTGGCTGCTGCACCTGAGGAACCAGCCCTGGAAAAATCCTGCTCATTCCCTTGCAAACCAGGCTGTGAATCACCCAATTCCCCCTCTAATCCTGTGAGTCATTCAAGAGAGGGAGAACAAGAGAGGAACAGCTGGGATGGGAAGATATACTGGCACCCAGACACCACACGGTATTTTAGTGCAAATTAAACTCTTTTTTTTTTTCCCTTCCCCCCTTCATCATTCTTGGAGGTGACAAGAATCTTCAAACAACAGAGAGGAAGGCAAGAGAAGGATTTAGCAACACCTCGGTGGCTGCTTTTTTCCCAGGCAGCTGCTCGAGCAAGGGCTGTGTCTGCCCAGAGGTCACAGCTCACTAGCTGTGCTGATGTCATCCACAAATGAGGTAAGAGCAGCTCTTCTGGAAAAGACAAATATCCATCCATCCATCCATCCATCCATCCATCCATCCATCCCTCCATCCATCCCTCCATCCCTCCATCCATCCCTCCATCCATCCCTCCATCCCTCCATCCATCCCTCCATCCATCCCTCCATCCCTCCATCCATCCATCCATCTTTCCCCTTTTCCTTTCCTTATTCCTTTTTCTTCCCTTTTTCCTTCCCTTTTTCATTCCCTTTTCTCCCTTCCCTTTTCCTCTTCAATTTTCCCTTTCTCTTTTTCCTTCCCTTTTCCTTTTTCCCTTTTTCCTTCCCTTTATTCCTCCCCTTTCTCCTTCCCTTTTTCCTTTCCTTTTCCCTTCCCTTTGCCCCTTTTCCCTTCCCTTTTTCCCTTTTTCCTTCTCTTTTTCCTTCCCTTTCTCCGTCCCTTTTTCCTTCCCTTTTCTTTCCCCTTCTTTCCTTCCCCTTTTCTTTTTGCCCCTTTTTCCTTCCCTTTTTCCCTTTTTCCTTCCCTTTTCCCTCCCTTTCTCCTGCCCTTTTTCTTTCCCTTTTTCCTTTCTTCTTCCCCTTTTCCTTTTTCCCTTTTTCCTTCCCTTTTTCCATCTCCTTTTCCTTCCCTTCCCTTTCCTTTTTTCTTCTTTTTTCCTTTTTCCTTTTTTCCTTTTTCTCCTTTTTCCCTTTTTCTTTCCCTTTTTCCTTTTTTCTTCCCCTTTCCCTTTTTCCTTTTTTCTTCCCCTTTTCCTTTTTCCCTTTTTCCTTCCCTTTTTCCTTCTCCTTTTCCTTCCATTTTCTTTTTTCTCCTTTTTTATTTTTTTTTCCTTTTTCTCTTTTTTCTTTTTCCTTTTTTCCTTTTTTCCTTTTTCTCCTTTTTCCCTTTTTCCTTCCCTTTTCCCTCCCTTTCTCCTTCCCTTTTTCTTTCCCTTTTTCCTTTTTTCTTCCCCTTTTCCTTTTTCCCTTTTCCCTTCCCTTTTTTCTTCTCCTTTTCCTTCCCTTTCCTTTTTTCTCCTTTTTTTTTCCTTTTTTCCTTTTTCTGCTTTTTCCCTTTTTCCTTCCCTTTTTCTTTCCTTTTTTCTTCCCTTTTTCCTTTTCCCTTTTTCTTTCCCTTTTTCCTTCCCTTCCCCCCCATCCCGAGTCCCGCATGTACCCGGGTGGGCAGGATGCCCCGTGGGCACCACGGTGCCATCTGTCCTGGCTCCATGCCCAGCAGCTGTGCCCCCCGCGCTGGGCACCACAGTGCCATCTGGATCCAGTTCTCCTGCAGAGAGTGTGGGCACCACGGTGCCATCTGGACCTTCTTCTGCTGCAGGACGTGTGGGCACCACGGTGCCATCTGGATCCAGTTCTGCTGCAGAGAGTGTGGGCACCATGATGCCATCTGGACCTGGTTCTGCTGTAGGACGTGTGGGCACCACGGTGCCATCTGGATCCAGGCCTGCTGAAGGGTGTGTGGGCACCACGGTGCCACCTGGACCTGGTTCTCCTGCAGAGAGTGTGGGCACCACTATGCCACCTGGAGCTGGTTCAGCTGCAGAGAGTGTGCCCCTCACGGTGCCATCTGGACCTGGTTCTCCTGCAGAAAGTGTGGGCACCACGGTGCCACCCAGACCTGCTTCTGCTGCAGGGAGTGTGGGCACCATGGTGCCATCTGGACCAGCTTCTGCTGAAGGATGTGTGGGCATCACGGTGCCATCTGGACCAGCTTCTGCTGCAGGGATTGTGCCCCTCTCGGTGCCACCTGGTCCTGGTTCTGCTGCAGGGAGTGTGGGCATCACGATGCCACCTGGACTTGGTTCTGCTGAAGGATGTGTGGGCACCACGGTGCCACCTGGAGCTGGTTCAGCTGCAGGGATTGTGCCCCTCACAACTTTGGCTTGACTGGCATCAACGGGCCCTTGTGCCCGCTGCTGGGTCAGCTGGATGGTGAGTGCCCCCTCCTGCCCTGCTTGAGCTCGGGTGGCACCCGCTGGCACCCGCCCTGCCTTGGGCTTCGTGCCTTGCTTGGTGCCAACCAAACCCCGTCCTGGCGGCTTCCTGGTGGTCCGGTTGGCACCTGGCAGAAGCTGCCCAGCTTTGGGCCGGGTGAGGTGGGTGGCACCGACTGGATCCCGTCCTGCCTTGGACCTGTTGGTGCCAGCAGGATGCCAACCAGCCCTGGATCTGTTGGTGCCAGCGGGATGCCAACCAGCCTTGGACCTGTTGGTGCCAGCGGGGTGCCATCCTGCCTTGGACCTGTTGGCACCAACTGGATCCCGTCCAACCTTGGACCGGTTGGTGCCAGCAAGATGCCACCCAGCCTTGGACCTGGTGGTGCCAGCTGGATCCCGTGCCACCTTTGCCCTGCTGGCATCCTTGGGCTTGGTGCTCTGGGCGATCCCGGACGGATCCTGTTCTTTGAGCCGGGTGATCCTGATGCCAGGGGCGGGATCTCGCCCGCCTGTGCCCGGGTTGGCACCGCCCTGCCCCTGCCCAGCAGGGCGCTGGGTGCCGGGGCTGGCACCGCTCTCATCCTGCCGCATAGGGTGCTGGGTGCTGGGTGCTGCTGGCGAGGTCCTGGCAGGGGACAGCGGGTGCCCGGGGCCTGCAGCAAGGACAGGGTGGCACACTCAGCTCCAGGGTGGCACAGCCCAGCTCCAGGGTGGCACAGGGGGCAGAAGAAGGTGGCACAGCCCAGCTCCGGGGTGGCACAGGGGGCAGAAGAAGGTGGCACACTCAGCTCCAGGGTGGCACAGGGGGCAGAAGAGGGTGGCACACCCACCTCCCGGGTGGCACCGGGGGCAGAAGCGGCGGGCCGACCCCCGCTCACGGGGGGCACAGGGGGCGCACGAGGCAGGGCA
>JANHGL010011722.1:31851-44816 GCA_024611195.1 Ceyx melanurus | reverse complement strand
GGGCCAGCACAAGGGCAGTGGCTGGAGCTGGAGCACAGGAGGTGCCAGCTCAGCATGAGCAGGAGCTTCTTTGCTGGCAGGGGCTCCTCAGAGAGGTTGTGGAGTCTCCTGCTCTGGAGAGTTCCCAGCCCCCCTGGATCTGTTGCTGTGCCCTGTGCTGGATCAGATTCTATCCCATGGGCTGCTCTGGCAGGGGGTTGGACTGGGAGATCTCCACCCCTGACACCCTGGGATCCTGTGATCCCAACCACCCCCTGCACTCAGTTTAGCATTTGCCTGTGCCAGGAACAACAAAGCTGCTTTTGGATTGAGGAGGGGTCCAGGCAGAGAGGTGAGCTGTTGGCCAGGGAGTCCCAGGACATTCCAGTCTGGGGCTGCTGGCTCCTGCTAGACCCAGAAGAGTGTTGGAAAACATTCCCAGCAGAACAGGGAGCTCATTTGCAGTGTAATGGTCACTTCACAGGGTGAGAGGGACTGGAGTTCAGACCTAGCCATTAGCTGCTGAGATTGAAGGGTTCCAGGCTTTCCTGGTGGGGAGAGAATGATCCCAGCAAGATGTGCAAACTGAAAGAGAGGAGGATCTAAGGCAGCAGAGGAATGGAGTCAGAAGAGCAGAGTTAGGTTCTCCTGACCTTCCTCTGCCACCCTGGCTGCTTTGGAGCATCAAGAAATCTCCTGGTCAGATCCAGCCAGTGCTGGGAGCATCAAGGAACATTTGTCCCATGCTTCACCACAGCCCTGGCCAGGGCATCCCA
Organism: Ceyx melanurus; assembly: GCA_024611195.1. NCBI lineage: Eukaryota > Metazoa > Chordata > Aves > Coraciiformes > Alcedinidae > Ceyx > Ceyx melanurus. The sequence goes on along the minus strand of JANHGL010011722.1, from coordinate 44,061 downwards.
CCACATTTCACTGCAAACTCAGCTCTCCCCAGGCTGCTGGGAGCTGCTGGCTCAGAGCTCCACGTGGTCCTGGTGCTGTCCAATCCACAGGATCCCTCTCCTGATGGCCGTGCTGGATGCACAGCAGAAGGGGAGACAGCTCTGCCTTGTCCTGTCAGGCTGCTCAAATCCTGCAGCTCTAACACGTTCTGCCTGCCAAGCCCAGGGCCATGGGAGCATCTGACAGACAGCAGCCTCCCTGGGTGCTAAACATCCCCAGCTCCCCAGCTCTGCCTCTGGATCCTCTGGTGCTCACACCCCAGCTGCCTCTCTGGGGATGTCAGCCTGACACAGAGCAATTACTGCCCCAGCTCCACTGAAGGGCCTGATGGCACCAGAGGGGTGGGAAGAGACAAGAAGGGATGGGGTCCAGGGTGGGGACAGGGGGCAGATGCCAGCTTGAGGAATCCAGCTCCATGGGGGAAGAGGAGTGGGCTGATTTCAGCTCCAAAGAGGACTGGGTTAATTTCAGGTGTTGTCTCCTGTTTATTCTCAGTAGCTTGGACAAAAACTAGGGCCACGCTCCAATTCTGCCACCATTTTTATCCTCATCCTCCTCATCTCTCATTTGGAACAACTTTCCAAGCGCCCCTCTGCATCCTCACCTGATATCCTTCTGATTTCTGGCTCCCTGCTCTCCTCCTCTCCAGTGGTGGCTGCTTCCCAAGGAGCCTGCTCAAGGATGGAAATATGGCCACGTTTAAGAAAGTCTCAGCAGCCCTTTTATTTATAAAAAAAATTGTTTATTATTTTATTAACTTTTCTTTCCCCTCCTTTTGTATATGCTTCACAATGTTGTCTTTTGGGAAAGCTCGTGCCAGTGAGATTTGTCTTCTCTGGGAGACTTTGCCAAGCTGAAGTGTTCTCCCTGCTGAAAATATCCGAAGCTGCAAGTGTTAGAGGTTTGGGTACAAATCTGCCTTCATGATGCTCACCCATTGGAAGGGATTCAAGCTCTTCCTCACGGCCACGTGCTCCCTCACAGGCTGCATTTGACAACAAGCTGATCCCCTCTGCCAGCAAGGGAAGAGCCCTTCCATGGGAACAGCTGAGCTGCAGAGCAGCACTGCTCCCTGTAAACCCCAAAGCAGAGGGTGGCATCTCCCCTGAAGCTGGGTGCTCAAAGACCACCTCACAGACCATGCCAACACTGCCTGGAAACTGCACCACTGGCTCTGCTGAGTGGAAAAATCGTGGATGTGGAAATCAAATCAGCAGGGCAGGGTTGTTAATTGCCAGAGAAACAGTCCTGTCCTCGGGGTGTTCCTCTCAGGTAGCACACGGGTGGTTTGCTGGGTGCTGGCAGTGGAGGAAACCAGTCATGGGCTGGCTCAGACCAGTGGGAACTGGGATGCAGAGCTGCAATTCCTGCTGGTTCAGGGGGGGTTTAACTGGCCCCACCTTGCTTGGCAGCAGCACAAGGCTTTGCCCAGCCTGGGTGCCCCTCTGCAGGGACAGACACCTTCAGAAACAAGGCAGGCTGGGGAATGAGGGGTTGAGGGGAAGGGAATTTGCACCTCCACAGTGGACAGGACTGGTGGGGAAGGTCCCTGCCCATAGCTGGAGGGGTGGAGTGGAATCTTCTGCACTGACTTTCCAGTTCTCTGCTGGTTTGTGTGCAGGAGGCAGCTCGGGTCCCTGGCAGAGGGTTTGCTCTGTTCACTAAGCCCAGCTGCCAGCTCTCTGCCTGCAGCAGCTATCCAAGGGTGCCTTGGAAAAGCCATTCCTCTTCAGAAATGGAGGAAATAAAATAAAAATACGTTTTCTTTACTCCATGGTGCAGATGGGCAAGGGAAATTCCAAACAGCTTGCAGTTTGAGGCATGGATTTTGCCTCGAGGAAGGCACTGGCTCAGCTGGGGACAGCTGTGGCCCAGGGATAAGTGAGAACCAGTGTCTGTCCTGCTGCTCTGCCCGCCCTGCCACCAGCAGTGCCCCAAGCAGCAGCACCCAGGGAGCTGCCTGAGAGTGGGGGGTGCTGCAGGATGCCCTCCCTGGGGCCACAGCAGGAGAAGGACCCCCTGGCACCCAGAGTTTAGCATGAAATGGGAGCCCTGCAGGTTTCTCCAGCCTCAGATGCTGCAGCTGAGGGCAGAGACACAGAGATGCTGTGCAGGGTTAAACTCACCCCAAACCCCTGCAGGTGGAAGGGACTCAGCAGAGCCTTTCCTCACTGAGGAGAATGTCCCAGTGCTGCTCAGGGAGGAGCACTGCCCCTTCCCTGTCCCTTTTTCCCCCTGGGAATAGACTCGGGGGGTCTATTCCCTGAGTTGATGAAGAGCCCTACCCATCACCACTCCCATTTTACAGCTGCAGCCAGGCTCTGGGGGGTTTTATGGCCTAATGGTCCCATCCAGCTGCTTTTCCCATGGTCATAAGAACAATATTGTGAGTGCTTGGAGTCGTGGAGGAACCCTAGTGCTCCTAGAAAGAAAGAGCAAGGTCAGAGCACCAGGACCTGGCACCAGGTTGAGCTGCACCACCCCTTGGTGCCTCAGTTTACCCTCGTGGCCAGTGGAGCTGGGGGGGCAGGAGGTTCTCAGCCCACCCTCCAGTGGTGCTGAGCCCCTTCCCAAGCAGGCAGCCCTGCTGCCATCCCCCGCTGCAGCTGCTGGCTGCCAACTCTTGCCAACCACCAACCCAACCTACCAACTGCTTCACCTTTCCTGGTGAGAGCAGCTTGGAAGAGGTAAGAGCAGAGGGGGAAAAAAGCAATAAGGTCACATCTTTGCCAGGCTGTTAATATTTATGAGGACTATGAACCAGATTAATTGCCATGCACCATTGCACCTGCAGGGCTTTCCTCCCATATTGATGTAAAAAAAGGAAATAAAGAGGCCAAGAAACAGAAATACAAATATCTAGATGTGTGAGGATTAAATCAGGATGCTTTGCTTTGGATCTTCTATCTTTGGATAGGGCAATTTAGAGAAGGAGCATTTCCTCTGGGGGCTCAGGGTGTCAGTGCAGGGCCAAGGGAGCTGGGGGTCCCACGGAGACCTGTGGGTCAGAAGGGGTGGGAAAGGAGCATCCTCAGGCACAGAGGCAGCAAAAAGCAGGAGCAGGGCCCTTTCCATCTGCACTACCCATCCCAGTGCCCTTCATCTCCCTAATCCCAGGTGGCTGCACGTTTGTTATTCAGAAATACAACTGTTGTCTTTTTTTTTCTGGGCACTCCCAATCCCCCAGAGAAACATTTTCTTATTGTCTTGAAGAGAAACGTCGCCCAGCTTGTTTATAAAACTAGTTACTGGGATAAATTAACATTTAAAACCCTCTACAGTTTACATTCCCATTAGTAAAACCTCCTGTTAGGATTATTTGATAATGCAAATTCTCATCTCCTGCCTTAATAGACCCTTCAGTGTTTGGGGTGGGTTTTGAATTCAATTGCTTTTTTTTTCCCTTCCTCTAGTAATAGGATCTGCTCTACATATGACAGATTTGTCAGTGGAATTTTAACAAATAATATTAAGTGAACTTTAAATGCCGTTTGTATCATCAGTTTTTAATTTCAAAAGTGTCACCCTATTGAATTTTGGGAATATGTAAATTAACAGCTCACCTCCTAAATTTGATGGCAGCCCAACGTGACTGAAATGCTTTCTGCTGATATTTCTGTTTATTTAATCCTTGCAAGAGAAGGCAAAGATTATCTGCTCATATTTTGTCTATTTCTTTTATAATTGCTTAGGGTTTGTTTTTTTTTTTCTCACGAAGGAAATGATTTAGAGTTATGCAAACCGAGGTGCAAACAGCATTAGAAGTGGACTGTGAAATATACAGCTCAGGGGGGGAAAAATGGGCTAGAGAAATAGCTGCTCCCGTGCCCCAGCATGTGCTGGGAGGCTCCAACCCCCTTTATTCACCCAGCTTTGCACTGGGATGCACACACAGACACAAGTGTGTGGAGGGGGGAGCTCCTCTGGCCACCCAGGCTCTGCTCCATCCTGGAAAACCACCTTTCCTCCTGGAGAAATTCCCTTCTCCAAGTGTCTGAGGGCACCCAAAAGATGCTGCAGAGGTGGAAGCGCTGGGGGAGGCTTGTTTAGAGTGGTTCACAGGGAAAAGAAATGGGAAGGGTGGTCTTTCCACGGGACAGGAGTGGCACAGGGCTTGTCTTTGGAGGTATTTCTCTGGGGGACAGCGTAGACAGAGCTTGGAGAGTCGTGTCCTGGCAGCACAGAGAGCTCCTTCACAGCTAGAGAAATGACTCCCCTTGGATCCTCCTGCCATGCCAGCTGCTCCAGGACCTGGAAGGAGCATCATGTTCATTGCAATCCTCTTGTTATGCAGAGTAATCAACGGGCTGGTGTCCCCTGTTATCACCTCAGGAGCTGGGATGTGTCCATGGCTGGGCTCTGCAGAACAAACCCCCTCTGGGCTCTGCAGAACAAACCCCCTCTGCTCTGAAATCACCTCTGGGCTCTGCAGAACAAACCCCCTCTGCTCTGAAATCACCTCTGGGCTCTGCAGAACAAACCCCCTCTCCTCTGAAATAACCTCTGGGCTCTGTCTTGTTGCTTCCCAAGCCTCTGTCCTCCTCTTGCCTGGATGTTTTCTAAGCCCACAGACCACTCCTGGGACAGAGCCCAGCCTGTGAAGTCTCCATCCCTGGAAGGTTTCAGGGCTCAAGTGACCTGAGCTGAACTCAAGGTAGCCCTGCTTTGAGTAGGAGGTTCTGGAAACCCCTGGGGTCTCTTCCCACCTGGACATCCCACCTAGGATGACTTCAGCTGAGATCCTCTTGGATGCCACAGCACAGTTGCTGAGGATTCTGCAGGTGGAGAGCTGCAAAAATGCACACTTTGGGGGGGTCAGTTGTTATCTTGTGTGGGTGTTTATTCCAAGAGCTGGGGGATTATTTGAGTGGAAACTCTGGTGGGATGAATTACACTTGTCTGAGGTGTTTTCCCACCCCAGCACTGCTTTCTGATGGGGGTGGCATTCCCTGGAGGATTCTTTTGGTGTGCTGTAGCACACGGCTCTGGGAGAAGGGAGCTGGAGCCAGAGCAGCAGCTGGGATTGCTGCAAGCACACGCTCTGCATTGCTCAGGGAATGGAGGGCTTTGGAAGTGACACTGGCAGCCAGTAAGCAAAGTGCTCTGCTTCATCACAGCCTGTGAGGAGCCACCTTCTCTCTCCCACCCAGAGCAGGCAACCCCCAGAGATGCTGGAACAGGACAAGAGAAGCCCAGGATGTCCCCTCGGGAGGCAATAATTCCAGTTATTCATATGGAGCTGCCCTACCCAGGCAGGGTGGTGCTCAGAACAGTCCTCACAGCCACAACCCTGGAAATTCTCCCTCTCTCCTTTTCCCTGCCCCTCTCCTGTCTCTTCTCTGCTCATCACGGAGCAGTAATTTTCTGCACTTCCATAATGAGGGGGATTTGAAGCAAGCTGCCCCGTGGATGATTACAGCCAGATTCAATCCCTGTTGCTCTGATCACCAAAGGACAAAGATGCTGCTTGAATATTCGGTGATGTGCTCTGCCTAAAGAAGAACCTGGTGCCAGCTGCTGCCTTCCCCTCTTCCCACTCCCTCCTTCCAGCCCCCCCATCACCCCTCCCTAACAATCCAGAGCCTTTCTGCTGCTTCTTCAGCTCAATGCCCCCTCCCTAAAGCTGGAGCTCTATTCAAATCAGGATGTTTTCCCAGCTAAGAGGCAGCAGCATCTCTTTGTTACAGCAGGGAGTAAGGAAAAGCAGAGCCAGGGAATTTGATTTCCAGGTTGATGCCTCAGTTTCCTCCTCTATAAAGTGATGGGGCCGAAGGACAGGGTGTTAATTTGCTGTTCTGCTTAGTAGAGGCTCCTGCCTCCCAAGGGCAAAATGCAATCCTGATTTCTTGGGGCTGCAAGATGCTTCTGGAAACATCAAGGCCATCAAGGTGTCTTTGAAGAGATAATTGGTTCTTTCTGGTTTTATCAGCTTTTAACACCCAGGAATAAACACGGGACCTTTTGCCATCACCTTTTTTTTTTGCTTTAGCTGTGGCTATCTCCCTGATCATCTGCTTTCTGCTCCAGGGCTGGGAATTCATCCACCCAGAGAATCGTTAAACCACAGCAACCCCCTCCAGCAGGAGCTGCAGCAGACCCTCCCAGGTCAGCCTGTGCTTCCACAGGTAGATGTTCCCAGGGATTGCTCCCACTTGAGGAGGGATGCAGATGGGAGCAGGAGGTGTCAGCTCTGCTGTATTCCGACTATTCATGTTTCCAAGTTTCCTCAGCCACGTGGATGGGTTTTCCATAGGTTAATTAGGCCATATTTCAGGATAATTACGGCTGTATACATCTACACTAATTAAGTGCCTTTAAAACATGCCCACGGTGTGGCTCAGTGAATCACAATTAAACTTCCCCTGCCTCCTGCTAGACACCGTGGAACCAACACCCAGCAAAGCCCCGGAGCTGCTCCTCACCAGCAGCAAACGAGACCTCACACAGCAGCATCCCATGGAAAGCTTCTTCTGGGGACAATCCTGTACAAACCCATGCCAAACGAATATTGCATGAGTCCTCGGAATGCTTCTGCTTCCTTCTCCCCGTTGCTGTTTCTCCTCCTCCCACATCAGGTGTCACCTGGTGGGGATGGCAGGGAAGCAGGAGTGGTGCGGTGCTGGTCCATGGGGATGAGCTTTGCTTTTCCCAGGGAGGGTTTAAGGTCCTTGGAAAAACAAAAACATCACTGAAATCTATTATTTCTTCTAGGATGCTCTGGGTGCCAAAGCAAAGCACAGGCTGCTGGCGGGGTGAGGGAGATGTGCTGGCTGCTCTGCTAGGTGCTGAGCTGGGCAGGTGCTGTGTGGGCACCCAGGGGTGCTCTGGCTGCCCAGGTGAAGGGTGGGAAGAGGCAGGGGCAGCCCCAGTGGCCCTGGCACCAGCAGGTTGGTCCTCTCTGTGCCCTCCAAGCTCTGCTGAGTTACTCTTTATTCTTACACGTGCCAGTGGGTCTGCTGGCCCTGATGGCAAAGGACATCCTTCTTTCTGGCCACGCTGCACCCACGAAGGCTTTTCTGTCTTTGCCTCATATAATCATCTTCCTCTCCCCTACCTCAGCTCTTGCCATCTCCAGTGAAATTTTGTCACTCCTGTTTCTCGATTCGTTCAAAGGGGATGGGATGAGATGGGGAAATGGCTTGGCCAGCAGATTTCAGCCACTATCTGTTTGCATTTTGCAGCTGATTTCCTCCACACGCCTTTATTGGGAGCTTGCAGCAACGACAACAAAAAAATCCAAGCGGCTGAATTGCTAATTAGATGGTGCCAGGGATGGGTGCTCTGGAAAGAAAATGACACAGGCAGAGAGAGATGGATCAGGCTGCCTGAGAGGAGCGAATTTTAAGCAAGGTTGTAGCACATTAATGGAAATCAAATGTTCTGTTCACCCTGGAAACTCATTCCAGGGCTGGAGTTCAGCTGCTGGGAGACAGGCTCAGTGCTGTGTGAGCAGCACAGCCCAGCTGAGCTGCTCTCCTGAATTTTTACAGCTAATTCCTGCTGCAAAACAAAGCAAATTTAAAACTTCCACTAGGACCCGGAGTCTCTCTGCCATTTTTTATGAGTAACCTCAGCTAATGAACAGGCTCTGGGAGAGACATCTTCATGCAGAGAGCTCGTGGACAGGAATGGAAGCCAAATTTGTAGGGTTATTGATGAATTATTCAGCCACCTCTGCCTGCAACGCTGACATGTGAGTCAGGAGCTGCAAGCCCTGAGGCACCACGTTCATTGTGGGGATGGCAATCCTGGAGTGCTGGTTTATAATCAACATATTGCATAAATACCTCTTGTGCAAATTAATTTTCTCCAAGTCTCGGGTCTTAATCTGAAGTGCCTCCTGCCTGGGAATCAAACACTAAGTTGTGGGGTGGGGATCGTTCCCCGTGGCTCATGTCAAGAGTTCTTACTGAGGAAAGGAGGCAGGAAAACTGCTTGGTTCATTACTTATTTATTGGGGATGAAGGGAAGAGGGGAAAATGCAACAATTCAGGCAAGGTACAAGGGAAAACTGTCTACTTATGAGAGGAGGGAGGCATGGAAACGAAGTGCAGTGGAATCTCCTCCCTCAGAGGCTTCCAAAGGTGAGCTTTGGATCTAGAGGTGTTCTATACACCTCTTTCTCTCTCTCTCTATATATATATATGTGCTGTTCTCCTGAGCTCCCTCCCAGCCCAAGCAAGGAAGGAAGACAGTGAAATTGTTTCTTGCCAAAGCTCTGGAAGAAGCAAGGGGAGAAGATGAGGGAACTGAGCAGATCTTTGAAGGTTTCCACCTCTCTTCTGTCCTGTCACAGAATCACAGAAATTAGGGCTGGAAGGGACCTAGAAGATCATCTAGTCCAACCTCCCTGCCTGAGCAGGATCATCTAGACCAAGTCTCTCAGGAACAGATCCAGGCGGGTCTTAAGTGTCTCCAGAGATGGAGATTCCGATCCATGTTTCAGGACAAGCAGTAGTGGAGGAGGGTACTTCTCCCCTCAGCCAAATGTGAATCTGTTCCAAGCCTTGCTCCAAAGCCAGGGATTCCAGCAGCAGTGTCCTAAAATCCCACTGAAAATGGGTCATGGTCAAACATGGGTCTTAAAGTGGTTAAACATGCAAGTGAGGATCTCTTGGGCTGCTTTAAATTGGTTAAACATGCAAGTGAGGATCTCTTAGGCTGCCTTAAATTGGTTAAACATGCAAGTGAGGATCTCTTAGGCTGCCTTGAAGTGGTTAAACATGCAAGTGAGGATCTCTTGGGCTGTCTTAAAGATTTGGGGATGCTCTTTTCCAGTTCAGAAAGGAGTCAACCTTCCCCTCTGCTTCTCCACCCAGGTTCCTGGCCAAGCCTTTCCAGAATGCCTTAACCCAGCTGTCTTGTTCCAGTCCCCACGGGGCTCTGTTTGTGGCTCTGGAGAAACCAAGGGGCTGTGTTTTGATGCAACCTGCTAAATGCCCTGCAACACTTAAACGAGAAAGTGCTGTACCAATGTCATCCAGGAATTGCTCCTCTGTGGCTGTTAGGTGGCAGGCACTGCAGTCTGTAACGAGCTGCTGGCACTGTAAAATCTTCCTGTGTGTCTGTGGCTGAGCTGGAGGGCAGAGCAGGAGGAGGGGATGAGCTTTCCCAGCTGCTGAGAGGGATGAAGGGGACTGGTGCTTTGCAGGGGCTGGCAGAGGTGTGGGCAAGAGGCACAGGGCTGCCCGGGCAGTGCTGCCAGCTCTGTTCACTGCAGTTCAGCAGGGGCTGCAGCTCCCAGTGCAAAGGGACTTGGTTGCAGGTGGCTGAGAAGAGTCAGTGGCAGCTGGATGGCTGCATTTGTGTGTTTGGGGTGACTTCTGGCAAATCATAGATCATTGTGGTTGGAAAGGAGCTCTAGGATCATCCAGTCCAACCTGCATCCCAGCATCTCTCACTCCACAGCCTTCAGTGCCATGCCTATTTGGTTTTTAAGCCCCTCCATGGATGGGGACTCCACCACCTCCCCGGGTAACCTGTTCCAGCCTCACCACTCTCCCAGGAAAGAATTTATTCCCAATATCCAATCTAAACCTGCCCTGGTGCAACATGAGGCTGTTTCCTATCGTTAATACATTGGGAATTCTGCATGAGGGAGTGTAACTGGGTTCAGTTTGGATCACCAGGGACAAATGGAAGCATGTGGAAGTCAGAAGAGACTCTGCCAACCAACATCTGCTTCCAGAGCCTCTCTTTCCTGGCAGGCTGTGGGTCTGTGGCTCTGAACACCACTGAACCCCAGCTGAGCTCCCATCTCCTGCTGGGAGGGGACGTGCTCCCCCAAACTGCCCACAGCCACAGCCTTTGTCTTGCCAGTAGAGCTGGAGACAGATCAGAGCAGAGGACTGAGGATCTGTTCCAGAAGAAACGCTGTGGCCTCGGGCAGTTTTAATAAGCTGATCATCAGATAAAGAGCAGACTGTGATACATTTACATCTTTACCAGGAGCCAGGCAAGAATGGCCTTTTAAACCCCCTGTCAGCGTGGTAACTGGTGAGAAGAAGGAGAGAGGGAGGAAAAAAAAAAAGGCATTTAACCCCCCTTGTTAGACATGTGAATGCCAGGTCCCATTGTCAGCATGTGCCAGTGCTGATAAGGGAGGGGAATTGGCAGCTCTGCCCTGAACCTGGGCTTTACTCCGCTGATAACAGTGCCCTGGAAGGAGAGGTGAAGAAGAAACCCCTTCCTACCAAGGGCACTCAGTTAATGAGCAGATGTGGGTGTGCATTGACCCAGCACTGGCACACACGGGCACGGCTGGGCTGGGTGGCACAAGGGAGAGGGGCAGAGGGGAGGGCACCGTGCAGTAGAGCTGGGCAAGAAACTGTGTGAGAAACGGGCAAATAGGGAGCTTTCCATGTGCAGCCCTGTTCTGGCACATTCTGCTGTGCCTGTGAGGCCAGGAGTGGCACTGGCACAGGCTGGGTAAGGGCACCGTGCTGCTGCTGCACCACGTGGTGCTGTGGGGGCTGAAACTGATGGGTTTTCCCTGGGTCTGATGTGATCCTGAGAGCGATATCCCAGCTCTTGGGATGCTGTTCCACATGCACCTCTAGTCCTGGTGCTCTGCCCAGCTAGGATCACTGGTGAGCAGCAGGGCATGTAGAAAGGGGAGGGATGTGCAGCCCTTGGGCTCTGCCAGCTGTGAACTCCTCCTCTCCACAGCCCCCATCTCAGTGCCAGGACAGTGGCCTCACATGGCAGTAAGTGGCAGGCAGTGTGGTGCCCCTACCCTGTCCTCTCTGCCAGCAGAACAGGAGAGGAATTGTGTCCTGGAGGACTCACAACCCCTGGAGAGGAGGGAACTGTGTCCGGGAGGACTCACAACATTTGGAGAAGAGGGAACCATGTCCTGGAGGACTCACAACATCTGGAGAGGAGGGAACCATGTCCTGGAAGACTCACAACATCTGGAGAGGTGGGAACTGTGTCCAGGAGGACTCACAACATCTGGAGAGGAGGGAACCGTGTCCTGGAGGACTCACAACCTCTGGAGAGGAGGGAACCGTGTCCTGGAAGACTCACAACATCTGGAGAGGAGGGAACTGTGTCCTGGAGGACTCACAACCTCTGGAGAGGAGGGAACCGTGTCCTGGAAGACTCACAACATCTGGAGAGGTGGGAACTGTGTCCTGGAGGACTCAGAACCTCTGAAGAGTAGGGAACAGTGCCCTGGAAGACTCACAAGCCTTGGCATGGAGCGGGCTGGTTCAATCCGAGCAGATGGGCACATTGGCCCTGCAAAACAGCAGCAGCTCTCCCCGTGCATCCCTGACCCCCCATCCAGGCTCTGTCTTCCCATTTTCTCCTCAAGCCTTTGACAGCTGCTCCCGGGGAGATTGCAGCCAGGGTCAGAGAAACGTGCTCCTCACCTCCTTTTCATTCCCAACAAGCACACGAGCCCTTTGTCTTGGGAAGCAATTTCCTAGCTGGTGCACAAACACGGATCCATCAAAGCAGCCTTTCAGTGGGCTGGCACGAGAGACAATGAGAAGCAGATTCACCTTCAGCCACAGAAAGCCACATTGCCATCGGGATAACAAACGGCTCTGGCTCCCCATTGAACACCCGGGTCTTGTTTTCCTTCTGTTTTGTCTCCCTCCCCTTCCCCGAGCCAGCAAGAGGAGTCTGCCAGGCAGAATGGAGCTGGTCCCCTGCCCTCCCAGTGCCAGTTGTCCTGCTGACTGATCCGATAGGCCCACGTGCCAGGGGTTGCCTTTCATCCTGATCAGGAGAGAGAACAGCAGGGCTCACTCCCCTCCCTCCAGTCTTATCTGCTTCTTTCACATGCTCATGGCTTGGTGATGGAAAGGGAGAGATTTTGGAGCTGCCAAAAGACACCCCCCCCGAGTGTTTCTCTGCCTGTGCCCTGGGGCATGTGCCCACTGAGCAGAATGTGCCTCCCTGCAGCACTCCCAGGGTGCCCATGGCTGAGTGGCTGCCCAGGCTGCTTCTTTCACTGCCTGCAGGCAAGTGGGGAGGGATGAGAGGGCTCCTGACCAATTGACCTGTGGCATGGGCATGTGCAGGGTTGGTGTCCCGTTAGGTTGAGAGCAGCCCTGGAGAGAAGGACTTGGGGGTGCTGGGGGAGGGAGCAGCTCAACAGGAGCCCTCAGGGAGCTCTGGCACCCAGAGAGCCAATGGTGCCCTGGGCTGCAGCCAGAGCA
>JANHGL010011721.1:25275-35619 GCA_024611195.1 Ceyx melanurus | reverse complement strand
GCATGCATACATTGAAGGTTGCACATTAAGGAAAAAAAATTAACACAGAAATGATCCCTCATGGATTTAATGAGGGCTGGGTGGGTGGCGGCTTCGGCTTCCTGCTGGTGGCGGGGGAGGGGAGAGAAGCGTGGGGCAAGGCGACGACTGCTGCGAGCAAATGGTGGCTGCCAGGGGAGCGGGAGAGAGAGGTTTCTGCAGGGTTTTAGTAAGCGGTGGGTGTCTCCGGTGCTGGCTTCCTCCCCCAGCCTGGATCGCTGTTGGGGAAGGTGCTCCGGGGGTAGGTGCTGTAGCGGTGGCTGAGTAATTCATACTGGTGCTGACAGAAGTGGCTTTCGCCTGCCGTGGTACAGGAGGGTGTGCGCTCCGGGTGTGTTCTGGCAGGGTTGGGCCGCATCTCCCGGCTCACCCTGGACCTCTCTCCTTCGTGGCGTGTGTATCGCTAGACTCAACGAAGTAATCCAAGTGTACTAAAAATATAGATATTTTGCAGCGCTCTTAATTATACGTAAAAAACATACTGATTTAAAATATTTGTTAGGAAAGTAACAAATTATTACTGTTCATAGCTTGATTTTTGACATCCATTCTTGCAATAAAACTAAGTGAAATATGCTAAACTCTTAAGCAGATCATAAATGCTTGTTAGTAGTGACTTATTTCTACATGTATACCTTTAGTCTTGTAAGGGTCCTGTCTGAAGGAGACTGATAAAGCACTTGAAATACAAACCATTAACTATATTATTGTCTGTGAAGAACTATTACACCTACAACATTCCAATATGGTATTACTTATAAGTGAAACGACTTGAGGATGCTTTTTAGAATCGAGTTAACTCTTAAGTTTAGTTGTTAGATTTCAGTGTGAGGAATGCTGGAATTGTGGTGGAGAAAGAATTTGTGTGTTTGCTACTTTCAAATATTCTTTATTATGTTGTTTCCATCAACTGGGAGACTTTCTCTGGGTGGATGTCAGAGCTCAGGAACATCACAGGTCAGATGGAAAACTAGATGTAGGCAGTTAGAGAGTTTGTTGTGTTTTTTTCCCTTTTTTTTTTTTATTTTTAATAGGAGAAACAAAAATTCCAGTGTGGGCCAATGATAAATGGTATCACAGTTTGTTGTGTTGTTTGGTTGTTTTTTTAAGATGTAAAATGATTTAAAAAAGGCAGCTAAGAATGGCTGAAAGATAAATTTATTTGGTGTAGCATATTTGTGTTGACTTGCTGTGTAAGATTTCGAGCAATATGAAGGTGTAAGTGGTATCTTGACAAATGAAGACTTCTCATAGTAATGTAATTCTTCTATGGTAGATAATAAAGAGAACAGTCCATGGTTACTCTTACATTGGTTTTAAACTCAACAAATTTGCCTTTCTGTTATATAAACTTTTAATTCACCTGAACTGTGGTATCTGTCAACACTATGAATAAATGTGGTGCATCATATTTAGGTGGGGGGAAAAAAAAGCTCAGTCTACTTCATCTAGTTCTCACTAGATGTGTGAGAACTCAGCACAAACTGTATCATGTCCAGTAATTCATTCTGCAAAACAGTTCTTTTCATAAATCTAACATGTTAATTGCTCTTTTTATTGGAAAGTGATGAAATTCCACCTCAGTTTTGTACATAGTCTGTGAACAAAATAAAGTAGCTGAATTTGTTTTCCTTCCTCCTTAAAACAAATTAAAACCAAATTGTTCAGAATAATTATCTCTTAAGGTTCCCTTCAGGTAGTGTTGCTTATTTTTGGTAGCTTTGTATCATTCTGATTCAGTGATCTAAAAAAATACTTACCTATTTGTGTTTCTTTGTGGCTGCTTCAAAAGTACAATCATTACAGATATTCTAGGAAATGTGCAAAGTTTGGCTTAGATAAGACTAAAGCTGTAGTGTTTCTGTAAAACAATACAAGGTAAAGATGTGCTTATGTAATAAAGGACTTAAGTATTGTATGTACTCTTTGCAAAGATCTGCTAGGAACAAAATAAACAAAGGTGCAGTGCTGCTTGTGTGGTGATTATTTTTTAAATTTGTAACTACGTGGACTGATTCTTGTATGTCACTCATGTTTCTTAAGAGTTTTGGCTTTAGTATCTGTTTAGATAACTAATTTGACTAGAAAAACATGACAGGTATGCTTGTTTTGCTATTATATTTTGCCTCTCTTTTTCATCACTGTGAGGATTGATTGGAGAAAAATGGCAACTGTTGCATTGACTTCTGAACGATACAGAGCAGTAGGAATGTGCAGGACAGATGAAGAGCACTTGAGTAACTGCAGGAATTGCTGTTGATTGACACTTGAGAAAAAGCACTGGTGTATGTTATTTTTAGCAGCTCTGGTTTTCACTCTGAAAAGGCAGCTGTTTGAAATCTCCAATGATGATGAACTAGGGGAAGCTCTGCGTTTTGGAGAAGTGATTACTAAATGGATGAGAAATGGTCAAACTTACTGTTCTTTTGTAGGCATTTTTAAATTGTAGAAATATCATAAGAACAAGAGCAGTGAAGTAAGCCTTATCTGCTAAAGCCATGCTGTCTCTGATTTGATAGCTTTTGGGAGTAATTGGTTCTTAAGGAGTGTAGTGCAGTGTTTAAGATGCTGAGCACCCTGCATTCCTCCAGTGTGATCTGTAGAAAGTACAGTAACTTGAAATTTAGTAACTTCTGTTACTGAATTTTTAAAGTTGAAAAAAATGCGGCATGGTAGGTACTGAACAGCAAGTTTGGGAGAGGGTGTGTCAGAGAGTAAAAGCCTCTTACCTGGCAGAGCTGTATGTAACTAAACATACTTACAGAACTTTTGATCTGAGGATGATACTAGAGAAATCTCAGCTACCATTTAATGCTTGAGTGAAGACCTGGGCTGATGTGTATCTTGTCCATTAGGGAGATAGTTCATGTGGCACAGAGAAAGAAATAAATTCTATAATCAGAGCTTTTTATGAAGCCTGCCACCTGTTTACAGATCTCAGTGTTTCCAGATTTAAACCAGCAAGTACTTCAGCTGGTTTCCATTACCATGACAGCATGTTCTCCACTACAGTGGCAGCTAAATTTTTTAGTTATAGGAAACCAAGAGATTCTGAATCATTTGTGCAGCTCTGGTGCCTATAGAGTGGAAGACATGCTGGTACAGGTCCTCCAATGTAATTTCCAGTGCCAGCTGTGTAATGTGTCTCCAAGGAGCTCTAACACACTGAGGAAACTCCATAAAACCTGGTGTAAAGAAGGCCAGGAAAGAGATGACATTTTGTTTTCAGGAATTGGTACATGTGTGGTTATATAAATACATTGATTCCTGGGTGGTACCTGGAAGCAGTAAGGAACATGGTGCTGCCTTTTGTATGTCTTCTGCTTACTGTTTAGTGGTTAAAATGCCAGATTTCTGTAGGCCATATTTTTAATGACAGTCAAATGTTACTAGTTTCATTTATGTAATGGTGGGTGGACACAGCTATGATTAAGTAGTTGTTAGAAATCTTGCTATGACTAATCTTGATTGGTGTTATTTTAGTTTCTTAGCCTCAGCCTTTATGCACAAGGATTTATATTTTGCTGAAATTGTTATTTTCAAGTTAGAAGTCTAAAAAAGTTGATAAAAGGACTTGGAGCATATACTTTATTTATAAAGGTAGGCATTAGTGTTTGTTTTTAAGAGTGGTGACCATAATGATCTGATTTGTAGGGCAGGGAGCCAAAAGGCAAGGAAGGCAGGAAACCTAGATGGAGCAAACCTGAAACAGTGTTGTTGAACGTGTTTTTTCTTGTTTAAATGACTTCAGTCTGGTGCTGCAGAAACACACAACAAGCAGTTCTAAGCTTGGAATGAAATCTCTCACCACCTCCTTCCCGTGCTGTTTTGATTAGCCAGAGCAGACTTGCCAGTTTCAGTGTAAGGTGAGCAAAAGAGCCTGGATGCAGAGAAAAGTTCTTGATTCACTGCTGAAAATGTTGAGTTCGACTTTAATTTGTTAGAAGCTTAAATTACCTATAATGAATTTACTGGAAAATGAAGTGTCAGACCAAGCAAGTTCTAGGAGCGTGAGAACATGTAGCCACTGTGCCTCCAGAAATTTCCCAGAGACACTGACTTTTGCTCCTCTTTGTATATTGAAGGTTTTTCACTTTTGTCTTTTTCAAGCTGGACCTGTGTGGCCTGCTTTGTAGTGTTGTGAGTGCAATTCAGCAATATATATAAGACCATCTAACTGATAGCTCAGAGATTAAAGATGTGCTGATGGGAGACAGGGTGAATAGCTTTCTTTGACTCCTTGCTCTGACTTATTACAGAGCCAGTGAGTGTTAGTGCAGGACAAGATGAGATCTCTCCTTTTGACAGCTGTTAAATTAGCTTGTTCTGTTGTTCTGCTGCTCCCTGATTCTTTCTCGTAGAAGTCTTTGAAGGCTAAATCCCCCTCCTACTTTTGTGCATAAGTCCATCTCAAGCCTGTTACTACTGGAAAATGTTCAGAGATTGAATTTACCAGGAACAGAATGAAATGTCCCCTTTGTTGTTGTTACAGTTTAGTAAAAGAGAGCACATACTGAAAGGAAAAAAATAAAAATCTCAGATTGTGCAAGGAGCTGGCATCTTGCTTCCTTAGAAGCAGGTGTGAAAAGTAATGTGGAAAATTGCATGAGAAAACAGAGAGGATTGCACCAGATGGGATTCTATGCTCAATGTCAGCTCAGAAATAAAATTACAATTAAAAAATGGGCATGTAGGATAAAATTCTAGGTAATTTTGCACACTGGAGCGACTCTTCTGTAGCTCGGGCATTTAAGGTAATGTTGTCAAATCCCTCTATCATATAACTCCTTGGGCTAATGTGGTATGGAACTGCTTAAAGAGAGACTTGTTACAGATTGAGCTCCCACAGACAGTGGTTGTGAAAAAGCTCAGATTTACTTAACTGACTTTACATTGTGAGTCGTCGCTAGGTAAGGCTGGCTTGCTAATGTTGAGTGCTAAATCATTTTAACTAATGTTTGAAGTTGGTCTTTGGTAAGTGAAGGAACAGTACACATGGTGCAAAACCAAGAGAAGAAATGCAATGGTTTCCATGGAGGATACATAGTGAAACTCTGATAGGGATGCCTCACAATGTTTGCAGCTGGAGAGCTAGTAAGCCTTTCACTAAAGCTTGTTTCTGTTAATTTTTTTTTCTGTAGAAGCTAGAGGATAATAGGATATATTTAGCAATAGCATTTGCTTCTTGGATTGTGTTTGTTGTTTGTGGTTTTATTGTTGTTGTGTTGGTTTTTTTGTTTGTTTGTTTGTTTTAAATACTAACTGTAGTTCTAGACTAAAACTTTGAGTTCCTTTGGTTTATGAAAGCTTTAGTTCAGGAAGTTCGTGAGTCAGACCTAACATTAATAGCAAGATTATACCTGTAGGTATAATAATATAAGGGTACTGCTGACTTGTCTTGAGCAGATTGTTGCAGTGATAAAACATCTGCAAGACAATACAGTTTTCCTTGTATGGGAGTTTGAGGC
This sequence comes from Ceyx melanurus, assembly GCA_024611195.1. Classification (NCBI taxonomy): domain Eukaryota; kingdom Metazoa; phylum Chordata; class Aves; order Coraciiformes; family Alcedinidae; genus Ceyx; species Ceyx melanurus. The sequence continues at coordinate 30,112 of JANHGL010011721.1, read as the reverse complement.
ATCATCAAGTCCAGCTAGACCATGTCACTAAGTGCCACATCCAATCTTTCCTCAAACACCATGAGGGATGGTGATTCCACCACCTCCCTGGGCAGTCCCTTTCAGTGTCTAATGACCCTTTCCGTAAGGAAGTGCTTCCTAATGTCCAACCTAAACCTTCCCTGGTGCAGCTTCAGGCCATGCCCTCTCAACATGTCACTGGTTGCCTGGGATAAGAACCTGACCCCCCACCTGCCTACAGCTTCCTTTCAGGTAGTTGTAGAGAGTAATGGGGTCCCCCCTGAGTCTCCTCTTTTTCGGGCTGAACAGCACTAGCTCCCTCAGTCTCTCCTCATAAGACTTTCCCTCTAGTCCCTTTACCAGTCTTGTCGCTCTCCTCTGGACCTGCTCCAGCACCTCAATGTCTTTCTTGAAGTGCAGGGCCCAGAACTGCACACAGTACTCCAGGTGAGGTCTCACCAGTGCAAACCAAGTACAGAGGGAGAATCACATCCCTAGACCTGCTGGACATGCTATTCTTGATACAAGACAAGGAATCAAAACAAGATCCCATTGGCCTTCTGTGCCACCTGGGCACACTGCTGACTTGTATTCAGCTGGTTATATCAAACAATATTCCCAAGTCCCTCTCTGTCTGTCCACTCTCCAGCATCCCCCAGTCTGTAGCACTGCATGGTGTTACTGAGGCCAAAGTTCAGGACCCTGCACTTGGTCTTGACGAACCTCATTCCGTTGGCCTCAGCCCATTGACTCAGTTTGTCAGGGTCCCTCTGCAGCATCTCCCTGCCCTCAAGCAGATCAACACACTCTGCCAACTTAGTGTCATCTGCAAACTTAGTAAGGGTAGACTCGATCCCCTCATCCAGGTCATCAGTAAAGATGTTGAATAGAACTGGGCCCAGTATTGAACCCAGGGGACACTGCTGGGCATGGCACTATTCACAACCCACTCTCTGTGCCCAATCATCCAGCCAGTTTTTAACCCAGTGGAGGGTGTACCTGTCCAAGCTATGGGCTGCCAGCTTCTCCAGGAGGATGCTGTGGGGGACTGTGTCAAAGGCTTTGCTGAGGTCTAGGTAGACCACATCTACATCCCTCCCCTCGTCTCTCTGGTGGGTCACCCAGTCATAGAATGAGATCAGATTGGTTAGGCAGGACCTTCTCTTCCTAAACCCATGTTGGCTGGGCCTGAACCTGTTGTCCTGTATCTGCTGAATGAATGGCAGTATTTACAGTAGCAAAGTTTGTCTGAGCACAGTGATAAGGAGGACACTAAGTCTGTCTGAGCATTGCCCCTTTTGATGAACTAGTGCCCTCGCCTCTGGAATCCCTCACACTGCCAGAGGGTTACGTGCCTCCAGGTGAGGGGCCAGAATGGGAATCAGTCTACAGTGTCAGAAACACTCTGCAGGGTCTATTTTTAAAAAAGAAATGTGGTCAAATTTCACACTTTCCAACCCTTTAATTGGAACCATAACAAAAATTCAATGGTGCCATTAATCTATTGTTTGATTCTAGATTAAACATGTGGGGAAGAGGGTGGAGAGGGAAGGAGCTGACTGCCAGAGTTTTGAAAGAAATCTGGAACAGAACCATGTCCTGCCCCTATTTGCTTGGTGTTCCAAGTTCTCCAATATTGGAATGTAATTTACAAATCTGTTTGAAAGGTTTGGATAGTTGAAAAATGCATATGGAAAGTCATTTTGCAATAGCAATAAATACTGAGAGGATTATAATTTGTATTTCTTCAAATAATCAGAAGTAATGATGTGTTGGAAAAATACACTTTTCAAGATTTTTAAAGCTTCTGTGAAAATTCACCATTTCCTGGAAAAAGTAACAGTTCTGAAATCATGTAAAGGTATCTGGAAATACTTTTTTTTTTTTTTTGCTAACATTTCAGGCAGATGGAGTAAGGCAGTCTTGATGAGTAGCCAGTCATGTGACTAGCAGACATCAGTACTCTTATTAATACTTATGGGGCTTTTCTTGTCTAAAGATTAAGAAAGTTTGGTAATTCACCACTTCATAAAAAAGGTGTTTGTTTTAGCAATCTTAAGGCTAGTGCCTATTAGCTATTTTCCTGCACGATAGTGACTGCTGACAGTTGTTCCCTAGATGATTGGATGTTATCAGTCTTCTTCTCTAAAAGAAATCTTACTTATTATTCAAGGTGCATATATTTTACATGTGAACTTTCTCTTTTTACAGTGCTGTAGGTAAAACATGCCTACTCATCAGTTACACGACCAACGCCTTTCCTGGAGAATATATACCCACTGTGTAAGTACTTATAAAATCCTGAAAAACTCCTTTATGTCAACTTCTCTGCACTCACTGCCATTCCAGCGTCCTCATTGGAATTGTCTGAATTGGCTGCAAGCATCCCTCAGTTTCATCTTAAACGTTTAACTGAGCATGGAGATGTGTAAGGAGAAGTATTTGGGGTTTTCAGTGCTTACCCTGTGCTTGTTCGTGCTGTCAGTTTAGCCTTGCTCTGTATTCTCAACCTAGGGACTAGCATGTGCTAACTTTATCAGATGCTGTTCTGTTTTAAAATAGTGTTATTTTTGTCTTTAATGTAATTCATACTAGTTCCAGGGCTGAACAGCTTGTAAAGCATCATATCATGGTCAGAAATAGCTGGCTTACATCACTAACTTTTTTTCATTTGTTCATTCCACTTTGTGCTACTGCCAATCCTGTGCTAGGCCAGCTACAGCTCTATACCTCTTCAGGGAAGACTGGGGGAACTAATTTATTTTGGTGCTTCCATTTTCTGACATGTAAGAATTTTCCAGTATCAGTATTACTGTAGTTCTCATTTTGAGGGCCTGGTGGGGGGAAGAGTTTTATACAAGAGCAGCACTTTTGCCCTTTTCAGATGTGTCTCTATTTATCTGTGTACTTGCTTTCTGTAAGCATTGATGAGAATTCAACTAATGGAATACATTCTAAAAGCATTTACAGATTACTTCAGTAACTTTTCACTGGCCTTGTTTTAATTGCTTCTGTTTCTTTTTTGGTTGTAAATTTAGATTTTTGCATTACAGTATGCTTGTGTTCCCCATTAACTTAGTTTAACTTGAATAAGTCATTAAAACCTTGGCATCTACAGTAGTGAAGAGCTTAAAATTATGCCTCTACTGGCACCTGGTTATTCATTTTGGTATTTCACTGTAGAGGTTTTGATAAGTAGGATTAATAAGCTGTGATTTTTCTTGTCTACCATTATCATTAAGGATTCCTGGGTTGTTGTTCATATATCTTCTGTTCTAAATCTTACAAATGAGACAGATTTAATCTGCTGAATGTCCCACTAAGTCTGGAAGATGTTTGCTAAGTGCGTAACCTGTTTTCTTGTACTGAAATTAACAGCAAGCAGCAAGAGCATTTGGAAGAGTATTGAAAATATTTGTGTTCAAACTGGACCAAGTCTGGTCTGCATATTTTTTTCCTTTCTTTGCCCAAGACCAGGCTCAGTATTTAAAGAACAAGTTTACTGTTTCTGGGGAGCAGAAGGATGCAATTAAAGAAGAAATGTAAAAACATTTCCGTTTGTAGTGTTCCTCGTTAAGAACTTTCCCTGGAGAGTCCTAGGTGCCCTGTTTCACTGCAAGCTGACACAGCTAACTCTTGCTATATTTTTTAGTTTTGACAACTACTCTGCTAATGTAATGGTTGATGGAAAGCCGGTCAACCTTGGTCTGTGGGACACAGCTGGCCAAGAGGACTATGACAGACTACGTCCGCTCTCCTACCCGCAAACAGTAAGAGCTGCAGTGTGAAACTGCCAAGAATCTCTTCAGCTTTGTCTAGAAAGTTGGTTTTTTGAACTTAAGGTGAAAATTGTTACATCCAGAGTTGCATTTCATAGTAACAGTGACTTGGTGCAAGCTGCCTTCCTTCATCCTGTGTGCTGTTGCTGTAACAGTATAATCTTTGATGTGTTTACAAGTTGTATAAATGTAAAAATATTCATGCTTGTGTTTTTTGTGTGCACTGATACTTGTTGGCTTTTGTGTAGTTGCAGAATCAGCTAGAATGCTTGAAAAAAACCCTTCAAACAAAAAAACCCACTCAAACCAAACCAAAACCCCCCTGGTGAATAGTCCATCAGCTGGTCCATTGATTTTTAAGGTTAACATGCCTGCCAAAAGTGGGGCTTGTTTTTGTTTTCAGTCGTGCTGTTTGGCTGCAACCTGACACTGTCACTGCTAAGCACTTGATATTGTTTAGTTTCTATGAAGATGTTCTAAATGTGAAAGAGGCAGTTTTGAATGAAGTTATTATTGGTATTGACAGAGGCTGCATAGGAGCTTTCTAATGTACTTAAGGCTGTGGCTGTATTACTTCTTAATGCAGTTTGTGCTATAACATCAATATAAAGTGCTTTTGTATTCCATTCTTGCAACTTGGGCAAAAAAAGGTCTGAGAGCACTTTGCATCTTTCCTTGTATAAGGAAAAAGCTGAAATAACCTGCCCTGCTCTTAACAGTGTGACTTCAGCTACAGTTAATCTTGGCAGCAGGTTTTTTTAGTCTCTTTAGAGCAATTACTTTTATCTGGTGGAGCTGTGCTGTAAGTAAAGGTGGTAATTTGCAGGTGTTTTGGTGTTGATTACTGTTATCTGTCAATATGTGATCACAGCTAATAATCACAGAATGTTAGGGGTTGGAAGGGACCTAGATCATCTAGTCCAACCCCCCTGCCAGAGCAGGATCACCTAAACCAAGTCACCCAGGAACACATCCAGGGAAGTCTTAAGTGTCTCCAGAGAAGGAGACTCCACAACCTCCCTGGGCAGCCTGTTCCAGAGCTCTGTCACCCTCACTGT
>JANHGL010011721.1:0-25175 GCA_024611195.1 Ceyx melanurus | reverse complement strand
TCCTCCCTACACTCACCCTTAACATATTTATAGACATTGATGAGGTCCCCCCTCAGTCTCCTCTTCTCCAGGCTAAATGTCACATACAAAATTGTTCCAGTTACTCTATAGCATAACTGATTTCTTGAATGATGTGAATTTAATGAACTCTGGTGCTTTTTTAGTGAACTGTCTTAATTCACAATTTTTCTTAATTCACTGCTTGCTAACTCTTACAATTAGACTTTCCCATTGGTTCCCATACCAAAGAAAGATACAGAGTTGCCAACTTTAGGCACCTGTAGAAGTGTCAGACTTACCTGCCTTCCCTAGGAAGAGAGATAATGGAAGGCTGTTTTTCTGTGATACTTAGGTATTTATAGGATACTTAGAACTTAAGCTTTGCCTAACATAGTAAAAATATTTTTTTAAAAGTATCTCTGGGTAGAAAAAGGTATGGAAAGATCACTCAATAGTCTGAGAAAACCAGGGGAGAATATTGTCCCTCCCCTACGGCAAAGGAACAGAATGCATGTGCATGTCTTCAGCCTGCTAAAAGATCTGTGGGGTTTCTGATAGATACAAAAGGATTCCATGTCAATCTGAGCATACCTCTGGGGAAAAATCTCATCTGTACAAGCATGTGTAACTGTTAAGTAAAGGTTTGAAGTATTTTCAGTTCTTTGTTGGTTTTTTTTTTTACAGCAGAAAATGAAACAGGGTGGTAAATCTTGAACTTCTTATGAAGCAGTCTTCAGGATTTGGACTTGTGCACTATGTAAGATTCACTGTTGCTTAGGTGGCAAAACCCCCAGAAAACTAACAAAAAGGCACAGTGGAAGAGAATAGTGAAAGATGAAGCCTGTCAACAATTTTTATTTTTTAATTAGTATATGCATTCAGCCTCTCCCTTCTTTGACTGTGCTATTTCAAACTCACCCCTCACATGTTCTTGTGGTGGCCTTCCATATGTACATCAGCTGTGTTCTCGGCAGGTTGAAAACAGGTATTGCTGATTACTAGGCCATAGTGGAGGCAGTAAATTGTATCTTTTTCACCCTTTTTTTTTTCTTAAAATGTACAGGAATTTAACACCTTCTCCTGAATGAATTTGAAAACTATCAGTATTTCAAAGTATTTGGGAAAGGAAGACTTTGGGACGGAAAAGGTAGTTAACTTTGTTTCCCCAGGAGGCCAAACCAAAAAGAAAAACACAGTTAGGAGGATGCTTTCCACCAGAGGTTTGCTCTTTCAAGTTTCCTCTGACAATGCAGCCAGACATGTACAAGGTTTATGGGAAAGTCTGATGGTCTGCTCTGGGTGCAGGTAGTTGGTTGTGCTGAATTACAGGGCAGCATCTCTCTCAAGAAGAAAAGCCATGTTGTGAGTATTTATGAGCACAAATTGCTGACTGAAAACAATTGCCCTTAAATCCATTTTAGGAGTAACTTTATCTCCTACTGTTACTAGGTTGGAGGAACCAATTGTAAGAATCTATCTTCCAGTCTGACAGATCAACCTATTGCCGTATGTAAAACTTTAAATAAACTTCAGTTCCAAGTCCTGTCATCTTGTCTTGCTTACGACAGTGATAAATTGGCCCCTATTTTTTAAATAACTGCCTTTCTTGGAACTATTGAATTGCTAGATATGAGAACTGTTACCGTATCTCTTTATGTGAGTTGCTAAGACTAAACCTTTTCTTGCAGATAAACAGCTTTTCCTCCTAATTATTAAAATTGGTAGTGTGCAAGACACCTGAAATCTTCACATAAATCCACATGGTTGCACCAGATTTTTTTATCTAGTAAAGGAGGGAGTCTGCATAATGTGCAGAAATTCAGTCACCACAAACCTGCAGAATTGGAGAACAGAAGTAGTGGCCATAGTATCACATTATTTTATGTTTCTTCTTATGGGATGCTGCTACGGAAACTTGTTGGGGTGATGCATGAACAACTGGGTTGCAAGTGCTTAGCAGTGCAGATGTCAGATGCTGACCTAACAAAATGCCTTGAAATGCAGCACAATCAACTAACATTGTGAAATGCCTGATTCCTTAATGCATTTGATACCAGGATAAGTACGGATGCAGAGGTAGGTTGGGGAAGGTTGGGCTTGTTTGGGAGATGGTTGAGTTTTGGTCATACAGCAAGATTATAATCTCAGTGTAGGTAAATTTATTTTTGTGGCTATTCTGGATGCTTGTAGACTACAGAGTGTCATGTATGAAAGCCCATTTTTTCTTCAAGTGTGCACTGTACTGCAGTTAGTGTAAATGTGTGCTCTGAAATGGTTTTATACATGCTTTTACAATCTTTATTTTCCCTTAATTGAAAAGTGAGATGTGGAAGCTCCCAAAAACACCCGCTTCTTTCCTTTCTAAATAATGAGAGAAGAGAGACCCTTCTCAATCTTAATTTGGTAGAGAAATTCTGAAGTATTTTTCTACTGATACTCAGAAGTGACAGTACTGCAAGATTCTTCTGATTTGAGCATGAAAGTAATAATTGTGGAAATTACGGTATGATTTTTTTAACTCCATACTATGTACTTTGCCTTTGCAATTTAACTTTAAAGAAGTATATTAATAGTATATTTAAAAATTGATGCCAACAGTAAACACTTAGCAACATCCTGTGCCAAGTTGCATGTCTTTCAAAGCTTAAATCACTTGGAGGTCTGCAGAGAGCATCCAGCCTCTGTGTAGAAGCCAGTCTGATGCCTATTGCTTCCTGCATATTTGTCAAGGAGCTGAAGTGCTGGTTTGTTTGGGTTTTTTGTCTGAATGTCACCGAGGGAGAAGAAATTACATTTAGGAAATAAAAGCTTGCAGTGCTATGGTGTTGGTGTTGCAGTTGCTGACTACTGCAAAAGTTGACTATATACTTGACTAGAGTCTGTCTGTTGCTGGTCCCGCCTGCCTGTCGTGTCTGCCTGTAGCTGCCTGGGAATGGATTTCCCACTGGGAAAGCTGCCTGATTGCCAAGTGCAGCTGTATTGGTGACCGTACCTTTTGTGAGTGTGATAGAGGGGACAAGGTGCTGTGTATGATACTGGCCTGTCAGGCTGGTAAAATTACATAATGGTTTCTCTGCTGAGCTAACTTCTATCCACTTGTTTTGTAGGATGTCTTCTTAATCTGCTTTTCTCTTGTGAGTCCTGCTTCCTTTGAGAATGTCCGTGCTAAGGTGGGTGCAAAGTGATGCCAGTTGATTTCTAATGGTTCAGCATGGTGCTCACTTTACAGCAGTGTCTGGAAAATACTAGGTGATTTTAAAAGTAGTATGTAGGTTTGGGTTGTTTGTTTTTGGTTTTGTTTTGTTTTGTTTTTTTCCCAGACAGTGTGAAATGTAGTTCGAAAAGGCAGAAATCCACTTGCTTCACTTTTAACTCATGGAAGTTCAGGGCACATGAAGTACTCTTAGTAGGAATTGTTCCTCGATGCATTGATGGGGTAATAGTAACTAAGAGTCTTCAGCCAACAAGGTGCCAAGATCACAAACATACTTTGCTTAATGCAATTTAAAGAAAAATACTAACAAACAAATGCATGTGAAAATTAGGTTGATCCCACTTGTTTCTTGCATCAGCCAGCATTGGAGCACATGCTATGCTACAGTTGCAGCCTTTCATGTCTTCCTTCAAGAACTCCACTGTACAGCACTGCAGAGACCTCACCAACAAGGGGTTTGTCCCCCCCAAGGGTGGGGGAAGGGCAGATGGGGCTTTTCTGTTACATGGAAGAGAGCAAGGTCTAAAATTCTGAAAAAACCAACACTCTTGCTATAGAATGTGTACAGTAATACTGCCTTAATGGGGTGCCACCTCTCCCCTCCGTGAGCTGCGGTAACCCCAGGTGTGTGTTGTTTTCCAGTGGTATCCCGAGGTGCGGCACCATTGCCCCAACACCCCCATCATCCTAGTGGGAACCAAACTGGATCTCCGGGATGATAAGGACACTATTGAAAAACTGAAGGAGAAGAAGCTGACTCCCATCACCTACCCACAGGGCCTTGCCATGGCAAAAGAGATCGGTATGGCCACAAGGGGGTTATGGTGCACTTGATCTGAATTGTGTTTGCAGAAGGTCTTGTATCTTGAGTTCAAGTAAATGCCTGGCTTTTGCTGTGGTGTTAGGGGGAACCTCTCACTGTGGAGAACTGCTTTGTAATTGCTGTTTTGCTTCCCACAGGTGCAGTTAAATACCTAGAATGTTCAGCACTTACACAGCGAGGCCTCAAGACAGTGTTTGATGAAGCTATCCGAGCAGTTCTGTGCCCCCCTCCTGTAAAGAAGAGGAAGAGAAAATGTCTGCTGCTGTAAACATTACCCTCCCCCACTCCAAACCCTGTGCTTTGCTCTGAACAATGGAGCATTCACGCTCAATGCCAAGTTTTTCTGTTAAAAATTAGTTCTCTTCCATAAATTCTCAAACCAATCAAAAATTTCAGTTTCCTTTCTATAAAATATGAAAGTTACCTTGCATTCTTCTAAAAGCAAACTCCTAAAAAGACAAACCTATGTAAAGCCTTATTTTTAAAATCCTGTTCTTGCTCGATTAAATGTTGCCAAACTATCTGCTGAACTAAGTTGCATTGTTGTGCTACAAACACTAAGCACTAAACTGTTTTTTAAAGATTCTTCTTGAAGATGACTCTAATTTCTGGTAGGAAATGCAAAAACTTTCTAGTTTTTCACAGTAACAGTACCATATAATTAGCAGAACACTGCACTCTAACGTGTTCTATTATTAAATGTTTTTCTCAACCCCCAGTCATTGTGTAGCATGTTGTGTCAAACTGAAATCTGACAATGACTGAGTCACAGTGTAAAATGCTTTATCATTGGTAAGGGCTTGGTTGCATTCTAGTTCTTGCTGCTGTGATTAAAAAAAATTAAAATTTTAAACCCACACAATAAAACTGTTCTTACTGAAGTGTAGCTAGTCCTTTTGACAGCATCGTATTGGGATGGATAAATGAAATATTGGATCAACTGATAGTGCCAGACAGTATTTTTACACTGTACAGAGACTTACACTACACTGCCAGGGTAGCTGAAACTGAATTGACTTTTAGTGCAGGTTAAAATCAGGGACCATTTTCCCAGAGGTGCAGTAGTGGAGGAGGTTGGTGTTCATAGGTAAATTCCTTTGAATTTCAAGTAGGGCATTTAGTTAGGTACAGTTCTGAACCAGTCATTCCCACAACTGTTATGTAGTTAAGTGCTTTTCTTGTAGGATCTCTTCTTACTGAGAAATATAACTTGTATTTTAAAACCTGATGATAGAAATTAGTGCTGTTTTTTTTGTTTTGTTTTGTTTTGAGTAGCATCTTTAAGCATATCCTCTTTTTCTGTTACTTCTGACCCAGTAAGTTAAATGCTTTCTGAGGAGCTTTTAGTCTAACTAGGTGTAAAAATCATGTGAAGCAGCTTTACACATTTTAGTAATTTTTATATTTTAAACCTCTATAAACTATGAACCTTCTCAAACATCACTATTTGCCAGATATCCCCACCACTGTAACATTACTAATGCAGACAAGTGTTCTTGATGTCACTACATGTGCAGCATAGATTGATTAATGGTAACTTGGGTCTGTGAGGTTTTGTAAATTCGTGCTAATGTTCTGTACATTCTAAACTGGCAGGAATACAACACTGAATGACACCCTTTCAACCACTAAAACAAAATTTCAAAAGAGAAGTTACAAAATTGTGAAGTTTTTACATTGATCTTTTGCTAATGCAATTAGCAGTATGTTTTGCATGTATGACTTAATAAATCCTTGAATCACGTGTGGTAGTGTTTGAGTTTCTGAGCAAGTGTTCTCTTTCTTGTACGTCTCTGAACAAGCATCTTTCCATGCCACCAACCAGCAGCGTACTTGTGTCTGTGGGGGTTGTAGGTGCTGACCGCAGGCTCTTTTAGCTGTGCCCTGATGTTGAGCCAGAATTAATTATGGTCCTTAGCAACATTTCTTCAGAGACTTTGCAAGAGCAGTTGAGTTGTTACAAGCTCCTGCTGCTGCTTAGGTAATATTTTAAAGCTGTCACCAACTGCAGGAAAAAAACCAAACTCACCTGCTTCACTTCTATAGGCAAACAAATGTGCCCATGTATTCTCTAAAGCCGTTACTCTTAAGGGTTTATAAACTTAAGGCTCTGAAGCAGTTTTTTCTCAATGCCTCATATTTTTACCCATTCATCTTTATAGCTGGGTTGTAGATGCTCGTTAGCTCCCCTGGCTCCAGGGCAGTACCCTACAAGCCCCTGTCCCCCCCATCCTCCCCTGCAAAGGCTGGGGGGGGTTGTGCTGCAGCACCACTGCCACCTTCTCAAGGTTGTCACCCTTGCTGTTGACTTACTCTGCTCCACTGCATATAGCCCTTTGAACTGCATAGCTGAATATAAGAGAAGCTTTTAGAGTGCATTTTATTTGTCTCCATATTAATGATCACAGCACCCACACAGTTATTCTCAACCACATCATAATACTAGCTTTTTTTTTTTTTTAATAAGAAATGCTGCTGAAGAATAAAGAAGGTAAAAGTAGTTACACACTAGAAACAAGGAATTCAATTTTTTTTTTAAATCAGTAACCCATTACACACTTTTTGGCAGGATTAGAGCAGTGCTCTTGGTAGTCAGCACTGTAGCTACTGCCATGATGGTGCCAGGGCCTGAACATGTATGTTTTGGGGGTTTTTCCCCCCTTCACATTCAGTAGTATCAGTTTTGTTTAAAATAATAAAAGTAGTCATATGGATCAACAAAAAAAAAGACAAGCAGCTTGAAGAATATTGCACGTGTATATCCAAGCAGCATTTAACACAAATATTTCCCTTGCCCTCCCCTCACCCCCCAGGATCTTACCACAGTCTGTAAAAAAAAAGTAGTGCAATCCCTCCAAAGTGCCCGATGCCCAGCAGGCCCGGGCAGCCTGCCCGCACAGCAGCCCCTCCGCAGCCATGGCCTCTCCTCCCGCAAGGCCCTGCACTGCAGGGGCTCCCTGCGAGCCACGCCCTCCAGGCCTCACAAAGGTCAGTTACTGCGAGAAGACAATGGCAGGGAGGGACTGAACCAGACCTGGATTTACCATTTTCTGTTTTGTTTTGAAGGTCTAACAGCTCTGCTCTAATGCACAGGCCAAGCTGGCCTCACAAACACACTTGCTTTGGTCTCCGGCACCAGTGTCCCCAGGCTTAGCTAGACCATGGCACACTGGTCCCTTCTGTAAAAACTTCCAGCATAACTGTAGAATCTGTGCTTTAAACAGCATAACGTCACTTGAGATTGCTGCAGAGGCAAGGCTGTTTAAGACCCTTGTTTCTTTTATGCAGTGTGAGAAAAGTACTGAAATCCACTTAAGCATGAAAGTGGAATGTGTCCTGAATACTTGAAACCTGCAATAAGACACCCACACTCCATCTTCAAGCCGTGGTTAGACTACGTTGGTGTTACATTCTCGCGTCTGACAAGAAAGACACGATCCATGTTCCTGAGACAAACTGTTCAGCGCTTTGAGAACAACATCTGGCATGTGGTCTGTTATCATCTTGGGACTTATTAATATGCTGCTGAACACAGTTTCATTTGACCATCTTGCCACGTATTTAATATCTGAAGAGCACAACCTGAAAAAAAAAAAACAAACCAAAAGAAACACAGCACCAGTACAAGAGCTCAGACTGTTGGAACTGGATGCCAAGCCTGGAACAGACAACCTTCTCACAAAAGGAAGTGGGGAGAGAACCCAAAGAGCTACAAGTCCAACCTTCAGTGAACAGCTGGAACTGCTGCCATTCCATGTCCCTGAAGGCAGAACTGTGTCAAATTGTACTGCACCTTAACTGTGGATGAAGGTAGCAAATAATGATGCTCAAAGAAACACGGAATAGTCTGAGAAAAGGGGAATGAGGGGTCAAGCACTGCCCATTCCCCTGGTTCATGGCAAATTTAGGGAGTAAGTCCCAGTGGTAGCAGGGAGACCATACACTAATTTTGCACATATGATGGAGTTAGGATTTTATAACAGTACATGATGAGGGTTCTTGTGGGCTAGTCCAATTAAGAAAAAAACCCCATGTTTAACTGCTAAGCTGTAGAGTAAATGAAGGAAACTGACTCATAAACTAGAAGAGCAGCCATCAAGAAAACCTGACAGGCCACTGGTGTTAAAGCATGTGCCTTCTAAAACCAGTATTACAATTGTTCAACATTAAAGATGTGAAGCTTAAATAAAATACTAATTACTGAACAGGAAAAAAAAAAAAGGCATTTCTTCTCCAGCGTTTGCTCTTCTTTGTATTGTAGAGATATTTGGTTTTTTTTCTTTTGTAACTTGGGCTTGTGCAAGTTACACTGCTCTTCTGTTTCAGAATGAAAGAGGCTATCTAGTACTGTCCAGCTTGCAGGCTCTTTTAGGTTGTTTTGTCCAAAAAATACTCCAGCATCAATGAAACACAAATGCCCCTTCTCTACCCCTCCTGAACACAACACTGCCCCAACAAAACCACAATTGTCACACTTCCAGCAGTTTCAGCTTTTCTGTTGTCTCTGTCTCACCTTCCTGTGTCCGCAAGAAAACCAGCAAAGGTCCTAGAGGCTGCACGGGCACACTGGTTACTGGGGCAACTGAACTACTTCAGTCCAGCTGGACTTGAATTAGAAGTATTGCCCATTTCTCACACCAATATTCAAGTGACTACTTAATAACTAGGTATGTTATCATTTCACTATGACCAGGACATAAAACTGCAAGATCTGCTGTCTCAGGTAGAACTGCAGTCTGCCAAAGCTGAACTTAACAGTCCGATTGGTTAAAATCATCCCTTGAGCACACACAAATATACAGCTGGAGTAAGACACACAGGCACCAAGAGAAACAGTTTCCAGGGCTTGAAGTGAAACAGAAGCAGAGAGGACCAGAATAAAAAACAAAAGGCTGGCTAATGCATAATAACCAAACACTACTGGAGATGAGATGCAGAGCTGGAAACATGGCCTTTGGAAGTGAGAAGCAGCTTTAAGTAGATTTAGGGAAAAAAGCACAGTGGTATTCATTCCTCTACTTACCTCCTTGTGCTGGATTCTTCTAGAATATGGATGATCTTTCCAGGAAGATACAGATGAGGATACTGAGGTGGTGAATTTAAGTGTGATTCATCCTCAAGGGTGTTGTATGAGGGTGACCGACGGACCATTAAACTCTCCTCAGCCAGAAGTGGCTGGGTGAGGGCATCTTGGTTTCTGCCATCCAGCTCGGTGGGGAAGTCGTCTGGATCTCCTCCAAATACTTCATACCAACACCCTCGCAATAAAATCTGGTACTGAACTCAGAAAGAAAAACAGTTAATTGGTTTGGCATCTTATTCTAGTTGTGTGCTTGCACACAATCTTTTGATAGGAGTTTCAGATTACAAATGATTGCATGAACATGCTCCACAAACTTTGTTTAATAAATCTCCTTACTAAATTTTCCTCACAGTAATTATTTCACTAACATCTAGCCCAAGCCACTAGTAACACTACAAAAAGCATTATAACCTTTACTAGTTGAACTGCTCTGTGTGGATTCTGCTCTGCACATTTTTCTTTCACCTGTATCTTTTGTTTGTTATCTTCTACTTTTACAATGTCACCCAGGACTCTTTGTGACTCCTCACCCTAAGACTACATGAAAGTCTTGGGGGTACAGCAGATTTAACTTTAGATATTCACAGATGGCAGTTTTGAGTCTTTAAGCCACTCCTCTATACCTCCAGCACTTTCAAAACTCTTTCCCACTAACAATAAAAAGGAGGTGAACAATTAACACCACAGCAAGGAAATATCTGTTTTTCAAATGAATTCTGAACGTAAAATTAATCTTTTTTAAAATTATTTTAACTGTTTGATACCCTCATTCCCCCTCTTTTTTTTTTTTTTTTTTTTAATTTATTACAGTTTCCTTTATCAGCAAAAGTAGCAGATAATTTCAGGTCTCAGATATTGTGCACAGGTCTTCCAGGTCTTGTTGAATCTTCATTTCCAACAAGATAGCTTTACAGGTTAAGAGACAAACAGATTTATTTCAAAATGCAATTTTAACTCTCATCATTAAGATCAAAAATATAGTAATTGTCACTTCATCAAAGATGGGACTTAACCCAGGTAACAACTCCACCCACTTTAAACCAGAAACTGCATTTAGATACCTTGGGTCTGTTGCAGTTTGCCACAATTCTCACTATTCTCCTCTTTAAATCCTCCATGTTGGGCATACTTAACCTATTTAAACACACAGAGAACAAAGGAAAATAAAGCCTCCTATTCTCTGCAATCTAACCTAGCCTTGAAAGAACAGTTTAAAAATATTTCCAGCT
This sequence comes from Ceyx melanurus, assembly GCA_024611195.1. NCBI lineage: Eukaryota > Metazoa > Chordata > Aves > Coraciiformes > Alcedinidae > Ceyx > Ceyx melanurus. The sequence continues at coordinate 14,826 of JANHGL010011721.1, read as the reverse complement.
CACCTTGCAACAAGGTCCTTTCCAACAATGATGGAAACAATGAAGTGCTTGGTGTAATCTGCAAGTGATTTGCTTAACAAAAAAAAAACAAAAACAAACCAACAAAACCCAAAAAAAAAAAAGAAGAGATGCACTTTAGAACTACACACACTCCAGTTTTTACTTTCTCTGAACAATAATGACCTTCATACAAGTATGTGGCAACAGCAGCAGCATTTGCAGTCAGTTCTTCTGCAGGCTTTCAGACCTACCTGCCACAGACAACAGAGTAACTTCAACGCTGCTGTGTGTCAATGTCAAGCAGGCTAAGGTAGGCTAGTCAAGTGAGCACTTTCTTTCCAAAATCATTTATTTTAAACTGTAATTACACTATCTGGAAGAATTCACTAGATATATTTTATTCTGTAATATTCCCCCAAGAACTTGACTGTAACCTGAGACAAAGGAATTCTAATTATATTGCAAAATGTGTAAACAAAGTCTTAACACAGCACAGAGTTTTCATCTGACATATTTGTCAACTACGTTGAAGATCTTTACATCTTATCCACAGATTCAAATAAGTCTCTTACCTTAACAATCCTCCTGGAGGAGAAAAGGCATAACATCTTAATGTTGGGAAAGAATTCCTGAGCATGATTGCCAATATAGAAGCTGTTCCACCACCCAGGCTGTGACCAACTATCACAAGTTTATATTCCTATAGACAGAAAGAGAAGACTGAAACATAGACAGACACAGAAAAAGCTTTGTGTAATTCTTCTGGAAAAACAAATTATTTGGAAGGTCACTTACTGGAGCAATTGTGAAAGCCTGGTTTAAAATTCCATCATTTATTAGCTTTCGATAGATGTAATTTGCAGCTTGAGTTATTCCCTACAAGACAGCATTTAAGGTTAGGAGAAGGATGTATCTAATCAGAAACATGGTACATGTTCTATGACAGTGTTGTATTTAAAATATACAAGTTTATTTTTGCAAAGATGGTTTTTGCGTTTTATGTGGTCCTGGTCTAGTTATAAAAAGTTTCTGGAATATTTAATCAGGACATCAAGTCTGACAAGAAGATTACAAATTCTATCTCACAGTTCCAAAGGTGGAATTTGATGCAACAATCAAGTAACTGAAATAATTTCTGCAATCCATCTCACAAGGAGAGCACTCTCCTGCTTAGCTAAAGGATCCCAGGTGTTCATAGTCCTTTACTGCTGAGATGATTTATAAACAGCTACAGACTGCACAAACCTTATGCACAAAGCCATTCTCCAGAACATCCTCCAGTGTCAAATCTTCACAATCTGCTGACAGATCAGTAAGAATGTCCTGTAAACAAAACAGTTTTCAGACCTCTCTGCAAGGCTTCACAGCTCAGGGGTTGTGCTCTGCTGCTGAACATTGTCATGGGGACATCATTAAGCTGACTTCCAAGTTTGTAAGCAACAAAACTATCACCCAAGCAAATACAATTCTGGTTTTAGCAACTATTTCCAAACTGCAAACACAAACATTGCAAAAGCACCTGCACTCACAGTGAAAAGGCATTGCCACTGCCCACCCTCCGTGCTCCCTTCCAGTGGCACAGAAAGTATCACCCACCCAAGGACAGGAGGGATCACAGTTTAAGCCTGGAAGACTCATACTAATGCAGGAGCTGTTTTCACATGTGCCAGTGTAACACACTTTCCTCTAGATAGCAGGAGTTCACCTCTATAAAGCTAGTGATACCTCAAAAGACAAGGTTCCTCTCACTGCAACCACAACAGCTTCTTTTTTGTGATCCAAAGCAACAAAAAATGGAATCTCATAGATCTGGAGGGGAAAAATGTAATCAGTAAAGATACCAACATTTTATAAGAGTAAGTATTCGTTCTCACCTTCTGAAAGCTCTCTTACTGAGCTCTACTATATTATGGAAAGAAGTTGGATTATTTTCTCATCAAGATATTGTAAGTGCCATTATTGCAATATGGAGATTCATGTCATGATTTTGTGGCTTTAGTTTAGGAAAATAAAAATCAGAACTGAATGTTTCAGAGCCTGTTTTCATTTGACTTTGCATCTTTCATGTTCTAAATTCTAAAGGCAAAGAAGAAACTTCACCCCTTGTTTTCACTGACTTAATCACTTAAGGTTTTTTGCTGAATGCCTGTCCAGATAGTTTACCTTGTTATGAAAACTGATATGAATGAAGTCTCTGTACTGCAGTCCTGTTATTTTTAGGATGGATCCAAAGTGAAAGTTATGACGATCACTGCCAGTTATATCAGATTCTGTTGGTCTATTTCCGCAACTAACAAACACAGAAGAGAAAAACTTTCATATTCAAAGTTTAAAAGTTTCCTTTCAAGGAATCAGATTCAGTTACATTCACTGAAGATTTCTGCCAGGAATCAAGTGCTTTTTTTAATTTAATTTTGTTTTCCTCAATAATACCAGTAGTCTGATACAAGATATTACTCTGCCTGTAAACCTGGTTTGGCCTAAGCAGCACATCACACGTTTTTGGTTCGAGCAAACTCACCATTGCTACAGGACTATCAGCAGAGCAATCAGTGCAATAAACAAAGAATTCTTAAGACTACAGGCCAATGACAGAAAATACAAACAAGTCAAAAAAGGAAATTCAAAACAAATTTTGTACAGCAGGCTTATCTCATGGTCTACCTCTTGCATTAAGTGATTTTTTTTTCCCAAGTCATTTATATGTCAGTAGGTTAAATAACTACATGTTCTGTACTGCCATGTGTCCAAAAGGCAGCTCTATAAAGTCTCAGTTGAAAACATGTTTAGTTTAACTCCAATTCTTCCTTTGTCATTTTGCTAAATAAATTTTATTTATATCAATCACAAACTTTTAAGAAACAAAATCCAATCTGCTTTGAGGGGGGAAAAGATGTTGGAATTTTGTTTCTACTTTGATGTTTGAATTAGTGAAGGAGAACTCTACTAGTCAAGCTCATGTACTCCCAAGAGTGAGATCATTTAACACATTAAAAAAACTGCTATTGTAACTATTTTATTTCTGATAACACTAGTTAGCAGAAATAAAAAAACTTAAAATAGTGAATTTAAGTTCTTGATTTAACGTACCAGTCACCACTGAGCTTACAGACAGCAGTAAATGGGTTGGTGTACACGTAGTAGGGCCAGCCATAAGCAGCTGCAGCAAACAGCATATAGTGAGCAGCATTCTCCACTTCCATATCCAAATCATCTGTCTAAATGGACAAAGGGAAAGATAAGGAAGGAGACAGAGGAAGAAAGGTGTGTAAGACAGCCCCAGAATAAAATCTGAACACAGACTAGTGAAAATCAATGCATGATGACACATGCATTATCCAAAAGGAAAACCTCAAGGTGTAAAAGGAACTAAAAAGAACCACTCCTATTCTAGAGAAAAGTCTGTTTATTTACATAGCTATACAGCTCAAGAATCTTGAAATCTGTCATTAAATTAGTTTTTTCCAATACTTATACATACACTGATACTTACATATACACTGATAAGCTCAATACTGAAAAACATTCACTCTGTTACTAAAGGATGTTAAAGGAATGGCTAAAGAATCTCTTAACAGCTCTCTCTGGTAAGGACTTTTAAAGCATGACCCTATCATACTGCCTGGATTCAAAAGCAATTTGATATAAATTGGTTGAAGCAGAAGTATATACTTTCATGAAACACAAGCCAAAGGAAGGTAAAATAATTTAGAAAGGCATTTTACCACAATCTATTATTAAAAATAAATTAGCAATCTCTAACCTGTTTTTGCTTCTTATCTTGTTGAGATATTTGGTGTAGACATAATTTAAACACAACAATACTAAAAGACTAGTTTTTCAGTTCTATGCAAACAGTACCACATAGTTAGTAATTTTCTCTGTTCTCTTTCTCTCACAGATATTCAACAATGATCAAATGTCCTAAACAGGTCCTCTTTGTATGTAATTACCCCTTCAGCAGTACGCTCAACTTGTGCAAAAGCGGACAAATATTTTGACTGCAAACTCAAGATGTTTTCACTGCATGTATTAATAATTCAAACTGTTGAGAATTTTTATGGTCATGTTTAATCTTGTTAAAAAAAACCACAAAAAACAAACAACAAACAAAAACAAACCAACAAAGCCAAAACCAAAATATCCTTGAGCAAAGAACTGCATTTCAATTTGATGTGACACCATCTCCTAGAGCAATCACACCAGAGGCTGCTGCAACCCTTACCACATGAGATGATGGAGAATGACACAGGACTTCTTCAGGCTCCTTTGGGCAACTTTCCATTTTATCTTGCTCTTGATGGAGCAGAGTCAAACCAGCTGCTATGTCACTTGGCACCAGATCAGTGTCCTGTACAAAGAAATGAAAAAGCACTTAAAATCATCCCACACCTCACAGTGGCAAGACTATCATGTAGGAAAATGCACATGGAATTCTATTTTTTCAGTTTGTATAAATACACTTCAATGAGAAACAATATGTATTGGAGAAACAGGTCACAGCATGATCTAACCTCCCACCCCTTTAGTACATATTGAACATTCTCTTCAATGAAACTGGTGACAATTCTCCACATGAATTTCATCACTTAACAGAATACCTGACAAAGAACCCACTCAACCATATAGTAAATAATGAACCAGACATTATTGATCACTGTCCTATACCAGTATGTGAAAAGCTCTGTGTGACAAGTCCTCCATACTGAGAACAACTAAGAGGGATTTTACACAGCAGAGGGCTAAAGGGTTTTTTACTCAGCTATCTGGGGCAGTCATCACTCCACAGACCTCCACCCTCTAACCATGCTACGGCAGTGCACCCAAGTACCACATCATAAACAAGAACACTAGTGTTGAAATACTGAACAGACTGAGACTGCCCAAGCAGCAGGTGACATAAGTATGAACTAAATCTAAACTAAACCTAACTAAAATGATGCAGATTCTGATTTGGCAGACATTTTCTATTTCACTCAGATCGGGTGAACTGCCTTAGCATACTATGAGGCTCATTTGTTTAGCAGCAGAAAGTAGGATGATTCTTTGCTGTGGGTATGACTCTTTATTCATTGTCAGTAGGAGAAAATGCCTTGATTTTCAGATATCGAGGCAAAGAAACTCATCTTTGTTCTCCTGACTAGCTACTTGCCTATGGAAAATACTGTTCTCTCACAGCCCTTCACACTTGTGACGGGTGAGAAACCTTTGTTTAAAGGAAGGAAAAATCAGTCTTGTACACCTTGCTTGAGAATCACTTTTAATTATCAAATTGGCATGTTCAGAACCCAATTTCAACATTAGCAGGGACCTCGGGCTGAACAAAGGGACAAGTTTGCTGCAATGTCTGCAAATTCACAGTTGGTCAAAAGAGAACATACAAAAGTTTTCCATCTTACTGAGAAGTAGGTACGGAAAAGCTCCGCAATGCTGGTAAAAGCCACGCGATGGTCATCATCCTGCACAATACAGCAACACAGCAGCCTGATCCTTTTTTCCCAGACCCTGGTGGCAGTGTTCTTCACACTATAGAGCAACTGCCCTGACTGGCTGCTTTCCAGGTTGCGATTTACACCATTGGTGAGGTAAAAGGTCTTTTTCCCCCCAAGTGGATCAAAGACGATCAGAACTCCAATGATGGTAAAGATGATGATAACCCAGCTGCGAAACAGAAACGTGATAAAAAGACCATGAACTGTAACTTCCAACAAGCATGCAAGAAAACAAATCTATAGATGCTGACAAAGTCAGATATGAACGCCACCTGCTACTCTCTTAAGGGTGCATGTTTTGTTCCTGTGCTTTGGAAACAGCAACCCAGAGGTGTAAAGGCTCCTCTTCTCACTACCAGTTGTCATCTAGTTACCACTCTCCTCACATTTATCCAGTTTTATACACCCCCATCTATCCATCTTACCCTTTCTGATCTTAACCTCCTCTTTTTCACTCTAGCATGTGCCCTCTCAAGGTAAGTAGCTCAAGACTGTTTAAGGAAAGCTACCAACTCATTCTAGCTGTCTAGATTTAAAACTTCTCCTTTCACAATGAAAGCCTTTCTCTGACAAACCACCATAATTTCTAAGAAATACCAAAGTGTCCAAGTGGTGGAAAAGACGTACCAAAAAAACCAAGTGAGTAATATTTTCCATTTCGTGTACACTATAAATCTTAAACTGGGGGGAGGCACCTTTACCTTGCAATAACTGTCCCAGTGATGACATTTATCACAGTTTTCTCGCAATGCACACTGCTGTCTGACACCCAAACAGCTCCTACAACAGCCCAGATGAACTCAGGCAAATAGAGGAGGAGACGAGTATAAAGTAGCTTGGGAAGTGATTTTCTTGGGCCTGGATTAGAAATGGTTCCTGAAATTACAGGGAGAATTTAAAACAAGAACTGTTCATTGATGCATCTTAAGTACAAAAATCCTCTCTGAGTATATTAACTTTTTGTGTTTCTTAAGACTTTTTACAGAAAGCAAAAAACGGAAACTATAAAATACTTTCATACTAATGGTAAACTATCACTGAAGCTGAGAAAAGAAAAATAACAATGGTTTTATAGCCATGATTCTTAGAATCTGCTTAATACACCAAACCACTCTCCTGCAGTGAACTTAAGGCAGCAGAGCTGTGCCCAGAATAGGCTGAAGCAGCACACTAGAGTGCTGCCTCACCAACAGCTAGCTCCCTGTGCCTTCTGGTGCCTGTTTTTACTTTAGCTTTTCTTTGGCTTAACATTTCATTTTCAGATGCTACTTTGCTGGGCTACAATGAAGCCCTGAATCATTGAGTCACTACATAATACATTCATTCACATTTTATTTATCACAACAAAAGGAGGGGCGTTACCTGGACAAATATTTATTGGACTATTTTCTGTATTATTAGCATACTAATAACCTCTTCATTTTGGCACTCTCAGGCAATAATAAAACAACCAACCAACCAACCAACCAACCCAAAGAGTAATTTTTGACTGGCTCAGCTCCTTAAACCAGTTTGTTGATCATAGGGCAATCAGGTGGTGGGGGAGTGTGTGCTCAAGTGCAGGCAGGATAATTTGTAAAGGCTTAAAACACTACAGAACAAAAACAACTTTGGAAACCATGTTCCAATTGTAACACTGTGATTTATGCCTGGCAACAAAGCTGCTTAAAAAGCCCTTGATCCTGTGGTCACTTACTCCCATTCTGAGATTGCAGTGTTTCAAGATGCTCTGATGACAACAAACATCTCATAATTAGCTGCACTAAGTTATTGTGTCCATGTATTATTTTAGATTACTGCTTAACAAAGGCAATACTACTAAAGCAAAGATATTAATGCTGACAGAAGCTTGACTTTAAAGCACTTTACATTAAGAAAAAGACAATGGAAAAAAAAATCAATTCCAGATTAATAACAAACATAATTTAAAACCTACTAAATATTTACCTTGCATACTGATATATACAAGAGCAGATAATGCACATATTATAGAAGCCAGGAGAATAATTAGGACAAGCAAGTAGCTGTGCAGTAATCCTCCCCCGGGACAGTTAAATTTCCCCTTATGAACGGTGTACAATGTCAGAATTCCAATCCACCTACAGGAAAGGAAGATAATAACAGTTATAGTTGAAAGGGAAAAGTTTATACTGCTGAGTGACCACCTGATAAATAGTTTCATCTTAAAGAAAAAATTCCACAAAGAACGACAGCAGTTACATAAGGATCTGGCGAGAATTAAATTACTATACAAATACTCAGCACTAATGACAACAAAGTCGCTTCCAGACCGAGCAAGAGTCTCCCTTTATGGTGCTACCCGTTTCCACAGACCCCAAACAACCCGGGCTGATTTAAACAAAGGATCCGTCATATTCGAAGGTGGCAAGTCCGCGACTAGCCACGGCCAGAGATGACGGCTCCGCGCGTGCAGAGGACAGCGCGGGAGGTGGTATCACCGTACGCGGTTACGTAAGTCAGGGGCTCTCAAAACAAACCCATTGCTCTCCCAGCGATGCAAAGCTTCGGACGAATAGGGTAACGCAGAACCACGGGCAAGGGAGAGCCGCCGCCGCACCGGACACCGCGCCCGCCAGCCGGAGAACCCAGCGTTGATCGGCGGCCGCATCGGGAAGAGGCCCGCGAGGCCGCCCCGTCCCCCCGCGGGCCGCCTTACCACAGCACCCTGACGAAGAGTTCGAAGGCCCCCGGGAGGACGAAGTCGTCGCTGCCGATGGCCCAGCGCCGGCCGAACACCACCAGACCCGGCATCCCGCGGGCCGCGCCGCTGCCGCCCCGTCACGGGCGCCCGAGCACCTGCACCAGCTCCTCACCCACCGCGGCCGCCGGGGCCCGCGCGCTCCCGCAGGCTGCACCGCCCACCCCGGGGCTGGCGACATGTCACGGGACAGCGACGTCACCACGCACCACGCGGCGCCCCAAGTTGCCCCACGGACGCGGGTGCCGCGTCGCGTCCTCACCCCCCCGCCGCCGCTTGGGCGGAGCCGCGCAGGCTCCCTGGGCATCCCTCGCCCTCCTGCCGACGCGCGCACAGGCGGTGGCGCGCGGCGGGGCCTCTCACCCCTGTGCGTGGGCGCGCGAGCGGGAAAGTCGCCCAACCCCTCTCCGCGAGCAGGCGCACGCGCAACGCGGGCTGAGCGGGACCCCGCGCCGGGCTGCGCAGGGCCCCGGGGCTGGGCAGAGCGGGTTCAGGGTGCGAGGAACAAACCCCGAGCCAAGTGCCTGCGAGTCCCAGCGCCCCGTCCGTCCCAGGACTGGCACCCCGAAGGGTGGCGGACCCATCCCGGCCACCACGGCGCAGGGGCGGGCGCCAGAAATCATCAGGAACGCTGAACAGGCTCCAGCGCGAGGAGCCGTAGCGCTGACTGGCTTAGAGCTGCTCCCACCCAGCCACAGCCGCTGGCTCCAATTGCAGCGGCCTCGAGCCCCTCTCCTCTGGCCCCAGGCCTGAGCCCACTGCTGCGAGGGCCGCTGCACCTGAACTAGAGGACAAAGCTAACAGCGCGGCAGCAAATAACCAAGCCCCGTGCTGAAAAGCTTGCTCCTCCTTACAAACTCGGATACCTGTCATGTAGCCCCTTGGCTACAACCAGAATCAGGCTCTTGTGTTTCATGATGGTGAACACTGGTTTTGAGCAACTGAGAAAAGCAATGGGATACTTGGTGTAATATTCGAGATTATTTAGAGAGAGCAGCATCTTAGTACACACCATGCAAATAAAAAACTACTCACGCTTGGGGTTAGAAATGATAGGGGCAGGTAAGGATGGCAAGCTAAAGCACAGAAGGCAAATGATTTCAAGATAAAAACATCTGCAAGCACCAAACCCTCACCTGCACAATTCTGGAGACTGAGCTCTTTCAGAACAAGAGCTAAGCCACTACTGCTTTATTCAGTGACAATGCCTCTCACAGCCATAAAAATTCCTCATTTCAATACAGAAAAAAACCCAACATTAAGCAACTCATCCAAACCAAACCAAACTTTTCACCTGGTCTCAAGCTAACAGAAAACTTTAGGTCAGGAATAAAAATACACAAAGCTTTTTCACCATTTCATAAAGTGTTTATTGAGGATGGTAACACAGGATAAATCATGCAACAGCTCAGTAAAAAAAGGGAATCATTTAATAGATCAAGAATGGTAACTGGTGCTGCTGAATTTGAAAAGTTTATAAAAAAAAAAATATTAGTTGTCCAAAAGTGACATCAAAAACCATTTGAAGCTGAACATGGAAGTTGCTTATAAAGCATTCATGAAAAATAAAATGTAGATATTGTCTTAAATGATCACCTACAGATTACTGTAATCAACAACTTACAAGTCTCCCATTTCTACAGTTGCAATGTTGGAGCAGGGCTGTACATCCAAGATATTTAACCTCCTTTTCCTGAACAAAGAACACAGTCACAAACATCTGCAACACAACTGCATCTCTTACCCTTCACAACCTGCACTGTCAAGTGCTTTCGTTATTGGGGTTACATTCCCAACATCATGGCTAACCAGGAAAGGGGCCATCCTTGTGGCCTCAAGAGATTTCCCCACTGTCCTCTTGCAATCAGCCTGTTTTTAGAAGGAGAACAACTACAGACTGTGACTATTCCCCTTCTGGCACCAACATATATCTTAAATAAGGAACTCCATGTCAGCAGATGGCACAAAGACTGGGCACCAGCACATCACATCAAACATTGGTGGTTTCAGATTTCAAGTTGACATATATTCATTCACCTTTTGGAGAAAAATAAATATAGTGGAATGAAAATTGAATCGAAGGGAAAGAACAGATGACTACCATCCATCAAGGATGCACGTATCTGTGCACTGAAAACAAAACAAAAACAACCAAAAAAAACCCCAACCAACCAAAAAAAAAAAAAAAGAAAAAAAAAAAGAAAAAACCCCCAACAAAACAAACAGTCATTTCAAAGAAATTCTTGAACATTAAAAAAAAAAAAGAAAGTTTGCACTTGTTCCTGGTCATAAACAATCTCACAAAAATCTCACTTTTGGAACTATTCCAATTGAAACCATACACTGAATTTATTAATACAGTATAAGTTTCTTTATGTAAAAAATCTTTATACATAGTAATAAAAAAGATAAAGGCAAGATGCATCAAACAGAAATCTGCTGGTTGTTTTTCCTCCGTTCTTACAGAGCCGCTGATGACTACCTGCACTAGAAAGAGCTGTGTTTCTGACTTTCTGTCTCAAGCATCTTCGCCTTTGCTTGTGATAAAGATTGTTCTGTCCAAGCATCCCAAAGGACAGATGCTGGTGATGCTTTTTTTTGGCACTTACGCTGGCAAACTGAGCTTCTTTCCCTTGAGTACTGTAAAGAAGAGTTGAAAAGAAAACAGTTAGCAAACACAGATGTGATCTAGGAAAAGCACACACTTAAAACTTCGAAGGGACCAAAGTCTACTGCCCAGTCACTCTGGCTCCAAAACAGGTGCAGAGCAGACAGTCCTCCCAAGCTTGCCTCTCTCTTCAACACAGCCTGTTAAAACTAGCATGGATTAACAACTACTCCGACCCTGCCCTCTTGTGGCACCCTACAATTCTCACCATCATCACAGGACATACTAGCCTGAGACCATGTTTTCTTAACAGCTATGACTAAAATAACATAGGTTCTCATAGCTTTGTAGTTATATGATGGTAGATGGAATGTGAAGAAGGGCAGAATTACTACTGCACCCAGCAGAAGCAACTACTACACTGCACAGAAACATCCAAAATCTTTTGGACTCTTAAGGTATTTCAAACTCTGAGAAAGGTGCTTTAGGTGTGGATTCTGCAGTGTACCTTGTCAGGAGAAGCAGGATGTTCATGTTCATCGATGGAAGACAAAAGCAACATATATTTAGCCATACTTACTTTAAAACTTCTCAAGTTTGTCAGACCATTTATACATTTAGATTCTGTCCATAGTCAATCCTCAGAAATGCCCCACAACAGCAAAAATGTCTACTTGATACCTCTCCCAAGGATATTTCAGCAATAATTTGCACACAGAATTAACAACTTAGTAATATAGATACAGCAGATCCCTATGAAAATGCTAATTGCTACATTTCACAACCTGAAGCTGGCATTTACTGCACTCACCTTTTGTAACATACAAATAGAAGAAGTCACAGTAAAGCACGGTCTGGACCACACCAGCAACAACAGCTATGAGGTCAAAAAATCCCTCAAAGTAGTAGCGCCAAATCCAGTTGACTAAGTACAAGGCACGGTACAGACCCAAGAAGAAAAGATAGTGAGTAGTGATGGTCTCTGCTTCCCCAGTTTTGCTGATCATAAAAAGTTGAGGGAGAATAGCAACTGATTCAAGATAGATGGAGAAGGTCCACAGTATCTGAAATGGGAAAAAAACCCCCAAACCAAACAGTGCAGTTATATTCTGTCTTACTGATAAGAGAAGCACAGAAGATACTTGCCTTGGCTTGACTTCTCACTCTCTAACAATGTTATTAATAGGTACAGCATTTTGGCAAACTGTCTTTGGTACAGGAAAAACTGAATGAATGCTTCACAGTCAACCACGGGATGGCACAAGGAAACAGCTCTCTTGGCAGGCAAGAGACTCTCCAAACCAGCTGTCTAGCGAGCTGGCAGGCACAGCAGCTGGCAGGTCTACTCGTGAGAAAGTTATGTGCATCCATCAGTTCAGGATCCACAGTACCATGAAATGCAGCTTACAGAGCTAGTGCTGTGAAAAGCTGTGGGGACGATGAAGTCTTTTTTTTCCCCATGTTCTTCCAACTGTTTTAATCTACTGGTTTAAAGCGTGACTTAATACAAAACAAAATATAAAATAGCATTTCGAAGTGTTGCAATTAAAATTCTTTTACTCTCTAGTAACATAATTTAACTCCAGGAAATATAAAAACACAGCTCAGTCCACTTATAATAAGCATCTAGAGTCATTCTGTATTTTGTGGGAAACCTGTTTGAACTCTCTACAAATACATTTTAGATATTATTTTTTTCCTGACAGGAAAACAGCTGCATTTCACATACATATCAGCAATTCTTTCTACTAGTCTAGACCATAGAAATTCTACTAAATTTAACAAGTACTATAATTCCTTTTGTTTTCACCAGGTGGCACCAATCATTCACAAAATGCCTTCTGGGGCATTTCTTTAACAAACAGAACAAACGAAATGATACTTTTGAATTAATATAACCATCCAAGAGTACCGAGAAAGAGATGGCCTTCTGCTTAATAAAGAATCCATGTTGATAATCATGTTAGTCTCATGAAGGGCCTTACATTTTCATGGAAATCTACACTGTAAAGATGCACTAAGGAAATAGGATTAGACTGAACCTACTAAACATAGGCATCTTTCAAGCATTCCTCAATTAGCCTAAAAAAGCTCATATTCTAAATATTTTAAATGAAAAAGTGTAACTTCCTGCCAACAATCAACTCACCTCCAGAGGAGAGAAGTCATGATTGACAAGAAATGAGAGTCCACCAACAGGAACTATCAGAAACTCCACCCGGAATGTATCATGGTTTCCATCATAGGTTGCCTTAAATTTCATGTAGATCAGGTACACAGTAGCATATGAGCAAGCAATGTAGATAAGCTGAAGAGCAAGGAAAGAAAACACAAAACAACCCACAGAGATTGCAGGATTATATTAAACTCACTGAACAAAGATACTCCCAGGCACTAAGAAGAACAAGTGATCTTTTTTTGGTTGGTTGTATTGTTGGTTTATATGTTTTTCAGTTCCAGGCTATCTAGTGGCATTTAACTTTTCTCAGCAGAATAACAATTCAAAACCAATGACTCTGGGTTCTACCAGTTTTGTTACTTTAAAATCATCACCTTCCTCTGGTTGAAGTGACTGTCTAATTTCTTTAAAGACCCCTTCCTGAGCAGACAGAATTAAGGAAGTGACTGGAGAAGGAATAACCCTTGTGCTACTGCAGGGAAACACTGGCCCAAATCACTTATGTTCAAAATGTGCATCTGCATACATGCAATAATGATGGAAGGGGTCTTTTTACATTCAAAAAGCCTGGGAGTGGCATGGCTCGTGGCTATTAAAAACCTATTCAGTAAAGCCCCATTCAGACTCAGCCATTTAACATATCAACTGATTTGATTTAGACCTTTAAACATCTCTAAAATCTGAAGAGTGGCCAGTTTTTCCACCAACTGATCTGATTTAGACCTGTAAACATCTCTAAAATCTGAAGAGTGTCCAGTTTCTCCACTAACCATCAGGCCATAAAACCTGCAAAACTAACAGACTACTGGAAACATTGAACCAGAATTCAGCTGCAATTTCAGCTGATGTCTAACATAACCATTTAAAATTGTTTGTCATGGCACAGACAACTTCATATCTATTCCCCATGGAACAGGCAAACAGCCTTATTTTACAGATGAGAAAACAGAGAGAATGTGACTTTCTAAAAGTCAATCTGCCATCATCAGGACAAAGCTCACATTGTCCTGGAAGACAAGCATAGTACAGTAAACTAGACAAACAGTTTAGCTTCTGCCTCAGTTTCATCACAAAGATAAAATATTCCAAACCATTTATCCCATTAAACATAGGCTCTTCATAACTGAATTTAAAACCCCTGTTTGTAGATCACTGAAAGTGCTGCTCACAGATACTATATTTGGGAGCTCAGAATCCAAAGACTCTTTACACCTTACAGCACCCCAGCTGACTGGAGATAGATTCACAGAACAAGGTATCAGACATAGGGAACCCCTACTACAGGTGCAAACTAGACATAACTGGTATGGTCATAGAAGACACCAGAAGTGTGAATGAACCCCAATTACATATTAAATATTTCTTAATGAGAATTACAGTATGTTTTGGGACACTCAAAAAGTTTTTCATTTTTAAAGATACCAAAATAAAACAATAGTAGAAAAATTACTGGAGTGCATCAGCAGAAATGCATTCTTTACTCAGATACAGCTACCATGAAAAAGAAGGTAAGATACAGAATACTACAAACTGCAAAAATTACAGTCTGCAAGTCATTAAGGTAGATACTGCCAATGTGTTATAGACCTCATCATGTCTATAAATATGTTAAAGGTGAGTGTAGGGAGGATGGAGCCAGATTCTTCTCAAAGTCATCCAATGAGACCAGAGACAATGGGAATAAGTTGGAGCACAAGTGGTTTAGGGTAAACACAAGGAAAAACTTTCTCACAGTGAGGGTGATGGAGCTCGGAACGGGCTGCCCAGGGAGGTTGTGGAGTCTCCTTCTCTGGAGACATTCAAGACCTGCCTGGATGTGTTCCTGGGT
>JANHGL010011720.1:21567-33303 GCA_024611195.1 Ceyx melanurus | reverse complement strand
AACCCATAAATCATTATATATATATCTTTTCCTTCTACTAAATAATAAGACAGAAATTCAGGTGACCATGTAAGCAGTTTGAGGGAAGCACATGGTATTTCTAATGTGTAAGATCTAGTGATGTGTCTGAGATGTCCAAGGAGTTTAAATGAGAAAGAAGAGAGAAGAGAGAAAGAAGAGAGAAGAAAGAGAGAAAAGATTATAATATAAAGATCTAACAATATAAAAGGTTGGCCTCTTCCCTCCAAAGTAACATGTGAAAAACAGCTTATTTTCATTGTGCAAGTTATAGACAATATATAACAGAAAACAAAAGCAACCAACCAAAAAACCCCAAACAAACCCAAACATCTGATCAAGAACCCAAAGAATGTGTGCTGAGATTTTGCAGTCATTATATTCTTGATATTTTCCTTACATTATGGATCAGCTACTTAAAAAGAAGCAATTGTCAGGCAAATCTTTTTTTTTTTTTTTTTTCCTACTGAATAATACAATACCCACTGTTAAATTTTCATAGCAGGGAGTCAATTTTAGCCCAGCCAATATTTATGCAGATAAGCAGATTGCTGAAATCCAAGCTCAGAGTGCTTGCAGCAGGGATTCCAGCTCAAACAGCAGGGCTGGCCCAGCACAGCACACCTGCAACCAAAGCCAGAGATCTCCCAGCAGGGAAACTGGGGAGCTGGCTGCTTCAGCTCAACCTCAGCAAGCTTTGCTGCATTTATCTCCTGTCTGCTAATTGCAACTTCTAACAAAACACCAGTGTCTGCAACCCTGAGCCAGACACTTTGTCTCCAAGCTAGGCTGCTGTGCAGATAGTGCCCAATAATGACAGCACCAGCCACAGTGAACAACCCTGGAATGAATGAATGCCCACATTTCAATACTGCCAGAATTCTCCAGTGATGCTCTGAGACACCTTCTGCCATCTGGAAACCTCCTTGGGTTGGGGGTGTTGCTGAGAGATGAAGGTCAGCTGTTCTACAGTAGCAAGTCCTGGGGTTTTCTTGTCTTCAGTTATGTTTCTTCCTAGAAAAACAAGTGCAGGATAAATATTCCTTCTCCTCAACAGCAGAGAAAATGCCACTGAATTCTTTCCATTATGTGTCCAACTGGGTGTATGTAAAACAACTCACTGACTCCTACCATATCTAGCAGATATCACTTACAGAGGGAGTTTTTAAGTCTTATCTGTCCTTTTTTTTCATTTTTCTTTTCAAATTCCCAGTTCTTTTTGCAGAACAAGTCAGTGGTTGATAGTATGTTAATCTGTGCTATTCCATAGCAACCATGCTAAATATGGATCAGTGTCAGACTGCATTATTTTTCAGTACACATTATTTATTATTTTATTTTAGTTTTCCACCAGCCATTGGGTCATAAGGACTAAGTTACATACCTAAATCCAATTTTTTTTCACTGCAAACTGCCAAAATTAAGCCCACACCACACAAATAGACCCCTGTGATATACCATGGCTAAAAAAAAATATCCCAGAACCAATACACATTATCTACTTTCCATCCAATGTAAATGAGTATCCTGTCTGGTGGATGCAAACCTGTTTATACATCTTTGCTTTATTTACTCACAGCTGGAGCAAATAGAAAGCAGAGTTTCCTCCACATTGCTGGTTTTAGGGATAAATATAGTCCTGGGGGGAATGGGGATGGGTGTGTGGCATAGAGATAAGGGCATGGCATGCAGAGACTGTACAAGCCAGAGATGCAGCCATTGTCAGGGCAGGTTCCAAAGTAAAATATTATATATATTGTGATGAATGATACTTTCAATATTCATTAAAGCACAAAATCCCTTGATGTCTCAATCTGAACCTAGTTCTCTAGATTACAACTGCAGCCCTCCCTGGAAGTACCTGTGGAGAGCTAAATTCCATCTATGTAAACACATCCTAATTCCTTCCAGCTCCCATTTGTTGTCTATTAAAAGTTGCTCCATTCTCTGAGAGACATTTTTAATCTACTTAATTGTTCTGGATCTCTGAAATCTCAATGAGGATATCCTTGGGACAATAGCACATGCCTTGGTGCATGGCCAGTCCAGCAAGAACAGCTCTTTTCCTTTCCATTACAATACATCACTTTAAATTTGTCACCAAAATATGTGTTTCACGTGGCCTTTTATAAGGATATTTTTATTATAATATTTTCATTTATCTTCCATAAGCCTTGGTCAGCACAAATCTATCAAATTCAAACGTATTAAGTCTCTTCTGCCTGAGTTAACAAACTTTATGAACTCAGTCAGTTCACAAACACACACATAAATAAGCCCACATATGTATTTATACACAACTGGATTACCCTTCACCAGGAGAAAGGTTTTCACTCAAGAGAATTATATATATGCTAAAGTTGCCTTTATTGAATTAATCCTTGTTTGGCCTCAAGGCCTTTAGAAATGGAATAATATCCTAGTTGAATAGGAAAGTATACGGTTAAATGTGAATGATTATGGAGAGGGTAAAGAAATGTGTCAATTATTGACAGCATTAAGGTTTAAAATATAATTAAAGCCTGAAAAGTACAAAAGGGGATGGCATAATATTGCAGATGGTTATTTCTGATGTTTCCTATATTTTAGAGCATCCCTTTGCAACCTAATAATGATCTATGCACAGGGGTGTGTGCAGGTGGATAAAACATAAGGTAAAGATGATCCTTTGATGGAGTCATACATGCAAGTCCTGATTGTCCTAGAATTCCAAATGTTTTAATCCTCAAAGCAGCTAAAATGGAAATTGGAAGCGACTGGGGACGTGCTTTGTTTAAATAACAAAGGCAATATTAACTTGTAGAACAGAGGACAAGGTACCAACCAATCTATGTCTTTAAAGATGCCAGACAATTGTAGGAAATCTAACAAAAGTGTCCATTTTTAAAAACAATTAGGTATAGAACATCAAAGAAAAAAAAAATCGTGCCAAAGTTTTTAATTAACC
Organism: Ceyx melanurus; assembly: GCA_024611195.1. NCBI lineage: Eukaryota > Metazoa > Chordata > Aves > Coraciiformes > Alcedinidae > Ceyx > Ceyx melanurus. Next base: position 30,338 of record JANHGL010011720.1, on the reverse strand, counting down.
TATTCAAATAATGGGACCTGTATTTCATTCAGGCATTTTTAATTTGCCTGTGACCATGCTATTACACCTACCAAATATATTCCCATACACATGCTTCTCCATCTGCCTGTGCATAAAGAATGTAGCTGTGGCATGTCTGTAAGTCACACTAGTTAAATGATTTGGATTAATTTCACATAAAAGCTATGCTTCCAGTGGTCCCATCTGAAGAAGCTTGTTCTTTCAAGGGGAAACCATTAGACACTCCTCAATTTCTGCAATTATTCTCTAACAATATCTGTCCTCTCCCACTGGCATTAATGGCATCATGCTAACACAGCTTCTAGACAGCTTCCTGAAACAAAATTACTATTATAGTTGAAATAATAGTACTACTACTTGCTGCTAATATCATTATACTAAAAAAGAAAATGTCTGTGCTGTTATTTTTATTTTATTTTCTGAGTGGAAAATCTACAGCCAGACTCAAGAACCAAATTATAAACTAGTATAATAACTAACTGCAAGTTAACAAAAAAAATTTAATTGGTACAATATTTAATTAAATATTAATTTAATTTAATTCAGGTTTTGTAAGAAGATGATTAAAATTGTAATGCTTAGGTAATGGCCATTAAAAAATGCAGTATTTTTGCAGGAGAAAAAATAAAGCATTCATTAGTAGAGGAACAGGGTTTAGAAACCTACCTTGGACACAGCCTTGACTAGATGACTTCATCCATCTATTCCTCTGTATAATCTCTCACCATAATGGCTAAATAAAAAAGCAAAGAGGAATCTTTGAGCTCAGATAAAAATATAAACTCCTTGAAAATCATGATTCTGCTTTGACGAAATCTGTTTACTTTTTAAAAGTAGTTTCCAGTAAATTGGAATGTTTTGGCTCTGACTTTACTCACTGTATGTTCTTGGCTACTTTACTGCTAAATCAATTAGCAAATCTCTTAAGATCCCATTTAAAAGGTTATTCACTAGGTCAATTACCAGGTCATTACAAGATTGGTGGCCATGCTGCTTCCAGCAATGCAGTTTTCCTGAACTTGCTGTGCAGCCACCAAAAATCCTGGCAGATTTCCCCTATCCCAGTGAGACTCCTGTGTTGATATCCCCTAAAATTAGTTCAGCCATCAAAAGTTCATTTGAACAAAACACAATCAAGCTAGCTCTATCAACTGGCTTTTTCAACAGTGCTTTTCTTCACAATATTTATTACCCATTCTATTGTCAATTCACTCCAAAAGTGACTCTGAGGAATATCATAAATCATTTTCCCATGTCCCTCGATGTAATTAACTCTCATAAATTTTCTGAAGCACGGGAGGAATTTTTACACACTCTCTATGCAGCTTTGTCTTGTCCATACATTTGTTACAACTGAGATGATGTTTTTATTCATTGATTTTCCTCAGTGTATTGTCTACCACTTATTGTGTGACAGCAGTCATCCAGTAAGAACGTCTGTGTCCTGGGTTCCAAACAGTGTATTTTACAGTCAGTTATTTCTGAGATACACACCTATACCACTGCATCCAAGAAAGAAATCATGCTGACCTGATACAGCCAGTGAGGAAAATGAAAAACGTTGGTCTAAAATTGGGGTCAGCAGCAACATAGTTAGTAGAGGAAATCATTTGAAAGGGATCCCATTGACATTTTAATATGCTTTGGTTAGCAGTTCAGTCTCATTCTCACAAATCATGTCCATAAAGACAGTGAAATGCACAGGCAAGCTCAGACTTGAGCATGCCCTTGATGCATGAAGGGACTCATGTGCCTTAACATGTCCAACCGTGTGGTACCTCATGGCATGACTGGACAGGTTACAAGTATGGGATCTGTGCATGTAGGTGTATGGCCTTTCTTTGTACACAAATCTGAGGTTAAACGTGTTCATAAAGACGACTCTTGCCACTGAGTCTCAAAAAGTCACTGGTAATAACATTTAGCCATCATTTTGGCCTTTGGTGGGCTACAGGCTTTGATCACTTCTCAGGTGACAGCTGTCTGATACAGTTCAACTAGAAAATTTTAGTTGCTGAAGTTTATGTCTACAGAATTTGCGATTAGAAATTATATTTCTTACATAATCTTATCTTTCTATATATTAAAAATACAAGTATTTTTTTTAAATCTCATGCCAGATTTAATATTCAAGCAGGATTTTATTTCAAAGTTAAATTAATTCATTAGTGACTAACTTATAATTATTTGCATAGTCAGATTGTTATAAACCCACATGAGCTTCTCTGGGAATAACGTGTTTTCCTGTCTATAACTCATTAGGCATGAAAAAATAAAATAAAATCCAAAGCAACACTGTGAATTAAGTGCAAAACATGCACGTGAGAGTTACGAAAGAGGAGATTAACCCCAGGACCTCCTCTCCTTTCAAGTTCACACAAACAAGCTCTTCTCTGTGAATAGAGGAAATAATTAAATTAAAACCAACAAAACTGTCACTTTCAATCAAGATGAGATAAAGCAGTATGAAAGACAATGCCATTTTTTCAGATGTAACGTGGATGGGTTCAGTGTCAGGTGAATTCCCTAATCTGATGCCTAGCAGCTTGGATCCTTAGGAAGTTCCAAACTATATCCCTGTTGCTCTCAACAGAATATTCCCAGAGAAGATGAGAATCATGCCTTGAAATGTAGTCCCCTGTGCGGCCTGGGAACACTTTTAAACCAAGGGCCTGGCTTGAAACCCCAGACTTCTGCATACCAAGCTAAATTGCAATCCCACATTGTTAGACACCCCCCCCCCCCAAAAAGCCCCAAAAGAGAGAAAAAACCCATAAACTCAAACGTGACTGCCTCCTGAAGGCAGAGAACTGAACAGTTTTGTGCTTTTTGGTAGTTATAGAAACTTAAGCCTCATGAGACCTCAACAAGCAGATGCTCTGGAAGTGAGGCCTGTGCGCACGAGGAAAGCCTCGGCCTGGGGTGGCAGCAGGCCAGAGTTACTGAGGCCTGGCATCCCTCAAACACCAACCTCACACTTCCAGCACCTGCTGTTTACAAACAGCTGAAAGCATATAACTTCAAGAAACAAAAGTTTTGAAGTCAGTCTAGTTTTTTCTCAAAAGACTGTGGGCAAAAGAAGAAAAAAATTGATGCTCCTTAAGGGGAGGGAAAAGCTGCAGCGCAGAAAACACAACAAACTTTTGTTCTGCTTTAAAGTTTTAAAACATGAAACAAAGAAATAAACCGGCTTTGTTTCAGATAGTTCTATCTCAGATTTACATCTACTTTTAATAGTTTGCTTATTGGAGATCAATGGCAAACTGGCTGGATCCATTCCTTTGAAAACAGAAGCACAAGAGTTGGGCTCCAGAACATTGGGCAGAGGCACAATGGGAATAACTGCAGACAGTGAGAAGTAACCTCTGGAAAAAAAGTGTTTCGAGACTAAGAAGGCACCGAGGGATGAGGATTAGAACGTGCTCCTAGTTTTTGGGTTTAACCAGCGTAGAAAAAATGTCTTAATTAGGCACAACCCCGCAGTGATTTGCTCTGTTCCATGCTCGTGGTGATGGTGTTCAACACCCCAGGCAGCAGCAGAGGTGGGCAGGGCTGTAACTACCTTCTGCTCTCTGTGCCAAGGCACATCTGGGAGCAAAGTCTTTAGCACTGCAGTGTCAGCTTCGTATTCCCCACAATATTGATTCATTCCAATGGCTTTCACCACCATCTGGAATACCTAGAAAAAGACAATATTTGCATCTTTTCATAAGAATTGTACTGCACACGTTCAGTTACTTCATGTACTCCCCCGTGAATGGCAGCAGTAACTCATCACACGTGACTGGGGGGGTATTTTGGACATCAGGGAATTTGTCTCGACATCATTGCCTTGGCTCTTAAATTAATCTAGTCAACCTATAGTGGGAGGCTTTAAATTCAAAGGAGTGAGATGGCCAAGTAATTCCGGAAGAAAACAAAGATGCAGGTTTAGACCATTTACTTTCACTGTTGCATTAAGTTTTCAGTAAGATTACAACCACATAAAAAAGGCCATGTTAATATACTCTAATTTTTCATTCTGTGCAGAAAGATTTCACATGCAAAATGCATTCATTTGCAATGGGCATTATTACTTTCACAAGAGTAACTCCAATTTAAACATACACTCTAAAACAAAAAGATGATGGGATGGTAATTCCTGTAATTTCTTAGCTCAGAGTGCTTTAAGGAAGCACAAAATTAGAATGAACCTTCTGGATCACAAAATTTAGTTATTATTATAGGTTGGATTTAATGCATTCACTTTCAAAAATAGCCTTGGCTTAAAAGAACTTTAACTTCCCCCCCCACCCCCAGTTCTCCTTTAAACACAGTCCCAAAATGTAGCAGACTGGGCCTTTTGCTTCATGTCCAGCCCAAGTTTATTGATAATTGTTTTCTCCCTTTTTTTTCCCTTGTACAAATATTGGCTTTTAGCCTAAATGGTATTTTTTTTCTTCCACTTTTTATCCTCCTACAGAGCATCTTGACAACCATAAGCCCTTATGACTTATTCAGCACAAGATAGCAAGGTCTGGCTTTTTGCAGAAGATAAGCTCCCTGCTTGCTTTATTCACCCAGCAGAATTTTTTTTTTCTCTACTTGTTTTAGTTTGAAATTATTGATTGGACATAGGTAATCAAAATTCCAGATGAGCATCACTTTTGTCCTGTAGCATGAAAATCTCCATTTATACTGGTATTAATTTTTCAACAGTCACCTCATTTTTCTGGCTAAAGGACTTGAGTAATTCAGAATCCTGCTGTTATGTAAGAAATGCATTTCCCTCTTAATTCTTTGCAAGCTTCTATCTACCCACTACTTTGATATCAGTGCCAGGGTGTATCACCTTATTTATTACTGAATTTCATCCCATTTCTATGAGTCCAGTCCTAACAAGTGATTTTTTTTCTACAGCATATCATAGCCTGCACTGGCAGTGCTTACAGATTGTATCTGCTGGCAATATCAATCAGCATTGTAACTGCATTGCTGCCAAGGCCATTAGTGACAACATTAAAGCAGCTCAGTGCCAAGTTCTTTTAGAAGCATCACTAGTAACTGCTGTGCTACCAGATATTGCAAGGAATGCCTGTTGCTCCTTCCCTTTTGGATTGCTTTAATCCACTCTCCAATAAATCCATTAATGCCTGGAATTTGTAGTTGAACTATTAGTTTCTCCAGAGATGAATTTCAGAAAGATGGGACTGGGTATTTTCTTTGTTAAATCAACTATAAAATAGTGACTTGGAGAACTTCATGGTAACTTACTTCCACTTTTTAATCTAAACTTAATGTATCCTTTTAATTGTCTTAGTACATCTAGATATAAAACTCTGCTCTTTGCAAAACCAGACTAAGTAACAGATTTACTTTTTTTTTCCATTTAATTTAAAATAAATCAGTTTGTAGCTTTTCTTCCACAAAGCTGTCCAGATCTTGCCACATTCTTAGAATTGCTTCTCTATTCTGTATCTGCAGTGCTGAAGATCTCATAACATTAAGCTGCCCCAAAACATTACAGACAAGATCTTTATAAATCCAAAACTGGGGTTACAATAAATGTTTGTTCTATGTTACTCCAGGAAAAACTTCTCTACTTTTCTCTCCTGTGTTTTTGAAGTTAAGAACAGTATTTTCTATCCCATGGACCAGACTAAAAGTCCATTTAGCTTGTTACAGAATCTGTGACTATATCTACAGCCAAATGCTTAGGGAAGAAATTTAGGAACAAGCTTAAGAATCATTCAGGAACATAGTGATTTTTCCTATTCTTTTTATATCCTACCAGGTTTTCCTTTTTTTCTTTTCTTTTTGTACAAAAGGAACTTCCTAAACCAGAAATTAAATCTATTTCCTTGTGTTTAGTGGTTATTTCATAGAACTTCACTCATCAATGGAGCTCTTTGGTTCTCGAGATCTTTTCTACCTCAGTAAGCAAAACATCTTGCAATGAACTGTAAGATTTAATTGTGTATTCTTTGAAGACATCCTTTTTACCAACAAAATCTTCATCAATTTAACTCCCCTTACCTGTCTCCATACCTCGCCAAGGAGAATCTGCTTCCAACTTTAGAAGCCCCTGTAGCCTTGTTTTCTTTAGGCAAAACAAAATCAGCTTCTTCAGCCTTTCTTCACACATCATATGCTGCAGCCCCTGACCACCTTGGGCACACAGCAGAATTCCACACCAAATTAGACCACAGTCTGTGTAACCCACTTTCAGTCTCTCAGAGTGAATGCTTAGGAAAAGAGAAGGGAAAATCAAGTTGAAATTTATATGTAATAAAATTATAAAATATGGGATTTGACAGTAACATTTAAAAGCAAATGACTACTTTTCCTCTAATTATATAGTTGCAGAAAAGCAATAAATCCTGAAGAAGAAAAGTCCAGGCCTGGAGGGATGCTAACGAGCAATAAGAAGCTTTGTAAGACCATAGATGCTTTATTGCTACTCCTCAATATACAATGGAAATGTCATTTTTTATTTCTTTCCTAGTTTAGATCATCACATATTTCCATGATGATAAGCTTCCCAGGTCAGAGGCCACATCTTCCAGTGGTGTTACTCAGAGCACTGCAATTTATCCTGTCACATGGAGAACATGGGTTGGATTTCTGCTTAAGATTTATACTCTTGCTGCCCTAAACTGCACCAAGGTTTCTACTGGGACTGCAAGGAAGACTGAGTAAATAGTCATAAAGCCATGCTAATTTAATCCCTATCTGTAGATCAGCTAGTTTGGATATAATGATGATCTTCTTGAAATCCTGTTCTAGTTTAACTCATTTACCCTCCACTTCTCCTTTTAACAACATTCCAAGAGGTCAAGTACAAAGATAACAGCCTTATCAGAAATGATAATGGACAGCCTGAAGAGCTGCTTCCCCTGGAAGCAAAAACTTACCTTCCCCAAGACCTGACAGATTCAAAGCAGTCAAAAAACCAAATCCCAAGGTATAACAGCAAAATTCAGTGACATGGTGTTATGCTCTACACAGTATACAACTCCAAATATTTATTTACCTAAATTCTACAGAATCACAGACTGTTGGGGGTTGGAAGGGACCTCTGGGGATAAACAACACCCCTGCTCAAGCAGGTTCAGGCTGCATAGGAAGCTTTGGAAAGTCTCCAGAGGAGGAGACCACAACCCCCCTGGGCAGCCTGTTCCAGTGCTCCATCACCCTCAAAATAAAGAAGTTTTCTCTTAATTTTAGATGGAACCTCCTGTGTTGTAGTTTGTGCCCATTGTCCCTTATCCTACCACTGAAAAGAGACTGGCCCCATCCTCTTGCCATCTGCCCTTTAGACATCTGTAAGCATTGATCAGATCCCCTCTCAGCCTTCTCTTCCAGGGCACTGATGGTTATAAAGACTGCACCCAGTATGATTGAGTCAGCTGATTATTTGTGTGATTTATGCAACCACTGATCACTTACCTTGAGGTTGAGAGGTTAACAAATCATTCCATATTCCCTAAGCACCAGCTGTCACAACCTCACCTGAGAGGTCAGTACTGTGGTGATTTGATGGTGATCATGCACAAGAGCTTAGGCATGGGTTCACAGTTGCAGATGAAATAAAGGTGGGTGCATGTCCAAGATGAGCTTTGAAAAAATCAAGATTGATGACTTCTACTTTTGGAAAGACATCCTGTAATTGTTGTATTTTCCTCCTCCACCTCCTCTCATTGTGCCTGGGTGAATACAATTAAAAATACCTTGCTATGTGTATTTTAAAAGACAATACCCTGATAACTACATGTAAGGAACAAACATATATGCTAAGTGCAGGAAAGCTGAACAACTAACTGTGCTTTAAAAATGCCCATATCTACCTGGAATGCTTCAAGTTACAGCATAGCAAAGACACAGAGACTTCATAATTTCACATCCAGCTTGTATCACCCTCCACAACCCTCTGAACACACTAATTATCTGCTGCATTGACCTACTCATGACTAAAAGCTTGGCAAGTACATAGACATTTTCCACAGTGCCAAGCTGGATTCTGGCAGGCAAAGCCCCACAATCCCAAGCATTTAATTTGTTTCTGTCCACATCAGAAAAAGGCTGAGCTCACCTAAACAAGCCTGTAACCTCTAAACTCCCTGTAAACTCCCTGCCTTTGTATGGACAGCTCACAACAGACATTTGCAGCTCTATAAACACTGGGGAAGAAAAGAGCTGAACAGGGACATTTTTACTCACTTGGTTTGCAGCTCTGTGTTTCTTACACTGGTGGAAATCCAGCAGCTAACAATTGCTGGTGTTTTGCTGAAGTATTAACTTTATATTCCTATTTTTAACCACCTTCCTTAGTTTAGAGTATATAGTATCTCTAAAATCCACTTCTCTTTCTAGCGGTCTTCCAAAGCATGACACTGCTGGGGAAGGTTAAACGTGTTTTTCTGGAACTGTTTCCTAGCCCAAGAAAGTTAAACAGCTTATTATGTTGTTTAGATCCCACAATTACCCAGAAAGTTCTGTGATGGGTTTTTTTTGTTTTGTTTTAAGTTTGTGTTTTACTTCATTTGGGTTTTGCCATTACTGCTTTTTGTCTGTTGATGTGTGCGTGTCCTGCTTTGAGGGAGGACCAAACAAATTCTGTTCAGTGATTTTACTTTTAGCTCAGATTTTCTAACTAACAGCACTTAATAAAGTTAGCAGCATGCTTTTGAGACAGTGTCATATACAGTGTCATATTCCAGCCCATACACATCATATTCAGTATAGAAAGCTCTGGGATCTGGAGGGTCTCT
>JANHGL010011720.1:0-12634 GCA_024611195.1 Ceyx melanurus | reverse complement strand
CTGTGTGTCCTGACCCTGGTGCCAGAATCCAGCTCCTGAGCACAGCTCCTGGCTGCTGTGGGGCCCAGGCTGGGACTGCCAGCTCCACAGCATCAGTGACAGTGATGGAATTACCATCAGGGGGTGGGTTCAGTGCTGGCTTTGTACACATTTGTACATATTCCATTATTCTTATTTCCATTCAAGCTGTTCTAGTTTCCTTTTCTAATGGTTGAGTCTCTCTCCATTATTCCCTTTCTCTTCCCTGTTGGGGAGGGAGGGGGGTGAACAGAGAGCAGCTGTTACCAGTCTGGGCCTAACCCATGACACCAGTTATACAGCAACACTGTCAAGAAATACAGAATCAGGGCAAATACAATAAAAACTACCATGAATATAGGTCAGAAAGAGTTCTCTCCTGTGCTGGTAGATAAAAGCAAGTCAGTCATTACCTGGGGCATCAAAGACTTAGCAATCATGTATGATTCTTCAGCCTCTTTTGTTCTGTTTAAGTTTTTGTAAGTTCTTCCTACGTTCATGTGGGCACCAATATCATCTGAGTAAAGAAAAGAATGAACTTTCAAATACTTCCATGCACTGAGTATCATGAAAATAAAGACCTGGGCTTTCAGAGCAGGGGGGAGTACAGGTACTGCATGAGGATAGCAACAAAAAACCCCAGCAGAATGTGATCTTGGAAAAGGAATGTCTTGGGATCTTTCCAGAGAAAACATTTCTGAAGGATATTTTTCTAGTAAATTCCAAAAACTAGGGATCAAGTAACTTAGTGTATGACATTTTCTGATGCTCAGCTGGAGACAAACAGATGACTGAGAAGATTTCAAGTAAGCTAAAGCTGCTGCCATACTGGAGTGTGGAGATGCCACTCAGTGAGGTTTTACCTGGTTGCACTTGTGTGGCTTGTATAAAGAACTGCAGAGCTCTTTCAAAATTCTTTTCATTTTCTAATGCATGCCCAACATTGTTCCATAGTTTTGCATTGTTCTTATTTACCTAAAACCAGAAGAGACACCAATGCATAAGGTACTAAGATAAAATAATCTAACTAATATTCTAAGAATGGTGGCATTAAACGTGTTGCTCAAAATCCATTTATTTTACAATACCTAGAAATAGGAAATATTTTAAATATTTAAGTTGTTATGGGACATTGTACAAACTACCAGCTAATTTGCCATATAGACTTCAAAGAAATTATTCTATGCATCAAACTCCTTGTTTATTTTGGTACTGAACCATGCTGTGCTTTCATCCAGATGAGAGAATACATTCAGCTGCTTTAACACAAGCCCAAATGATCACATATTCCTTGCACATGAATCCCCATGTGTGCATCACACTTTTAAAGCATTCCCCAAATCACCTAATTAGATGTTAATACTGTCAATGCAGAAATAACAGTGGCAAACCAAACATCATCCCTCTCCAAGCTCTTGGAGGAGACCTGCAACACAAACTTTGCATTCTCATTTTTCAACCCTACCTTTAAAGCTGACATAAACAGTGTGTACTCTGACTCCCAGTCCCAGTTCCTGTGCAGTGTTTTTAAGGCATGAGTGAACAGTACTGCAGCCAAACAAACCCATGACATTTTCCTGAGCATACTGTTAAATAAAACAAAAAAAAAGAAAATATATCTGTTATATGAACGCACACAATTGTAAAATTCTAGGAAGAAAAGAAATAGGTAAAACCCCCTTACCTGTTATTTGATAATTTCTTCCACCCATGTGCTACTAAAATGCAGAATCCCATGCTGGGAACATACAACACTCGTTCAGCTACTACAAATCCAACAGGGAAAAAGAGGTTTGATGCAGGAATGAATGGCAGCACTATCAAGCAGAGTGCCTAGAAAAGAAATAGATATGGATTTATCATCAAGATTGGCAGTGACAAACTGTACCCATGAAAGAAATTACAATGCAATTGCAAAAAAATAATGGACATGATTTTGGTAACAATTAAATCATCTCCAATGATGTATAAAGAAGTTATTTTCTCAATACAACAGAAAGGTGTGGTTATTAGAAGAGAGAAAACCATCTGCTGCAGAAGTGGACAGGAATATTTGCTTTAAGTCCCAAGTGACTGTTAAATAGCAGCTTTACAATCTCTGGAACCAGAAAGCACTTGAAGAATTGCTTCTAAGCAGCTTCAAGTGATGAAAACCAACAAAAAATCCCTATAAAAATGAGTGTTTCTTTGAAGAAAGAGAAATTTCCCATTCCAACCCAACTGGCTGTCACCTGTCTAGACTGAGGCACAACTTTAACTGCCTTCTCCACACTAGTTAACACCTCCAGACTGAAGGTTAGTCTAGGATTTCACACATAAAAATGCAAACAGTGATTTCAAACTGCAGGTGAGGCTTTAGCTCCTATTTCAAGAGGCCAGGAATATGCAGCTGGATCACTACATGGCTCAGCTGACCCACAGCAAGTCAGCCAGCTGCATGGCAATAAAGACTTAATGGAGCCTGGAAGAAATCATAAGCACAAGAGAGAGAATAAGTTGATTACTTGGGGTGAAAATTTAATTAAATGTCACTTCACATTGCTTTCCCTTCACTTTTATGTAGTGTGTGATCCCTACAGAGCACCTACTCACCTGTAAATTCTTTAGTTAGAGATTTTTGTGATGCAGGATTCATGGTGCCATCATCCTCAGGCCAGGCTGCATGGAGTTTTAACTCAGTTACACCCAATGCCTTTGCTTTTAGAGATGAATGATGGCAAGTGAGGGCATCCATCCTGCATTTCCTTTTGCTATGAGCTGCCAAAAGCATTTGTGAGTGCTGAAGTAAATGTCCAACCCCACATGCCAAGTGTCCTTTAGCAAGCCACGTGCTGTTTGGGAATGATGTGACTGCAGTGGGAATAAACTGCATGGAGTTTATGGTGTGTGCAAGGCTTGGACACAGGCTTCAGGGAGTTTATTCTTATGAAATCTTAGAAACTGACTGGAGGAAGTCACCTCTCAAGAGAAAAATAAATGCTATTTATAATTGCTGAAAAAAGCCAGTTAGTTTGGGTTTTTCACATAAGGAGGACACTGGTCCCACAGCCCCATGAGGTCAATGGATTCAGAGTCCAAGTGCCCAACTTTCAGTGAGCACTTGGGATCTAGGCATCTAATAAAAGGTTTTTGTAACTTCTGCTCTGTGCAATCCCTCTGACAAATGCTACACAATGTTTTGATGAACTCTTTAGATCATTTTGCTTCTCTTTAGTACACTGCCATTCAAACAAAACTGCTTTGGCAACACTCAAAGCCCTAGTGCAGATTAATTCTGTTCATTAATTCATTTGATCATAAGTCTTTTAGCAGAGGTTTTGTTCCAAAAATATCCAAAACAACTAAAAAATACCCACTAAAGTCCACAGGAAGAAAAAAAAACATGTCAGAAAAATCCACTATAGCAAAACCTACTGATCAAGTTAATTTAGTGTGATGGTCAAGCCACCTGGCTGGAACTGTAGATGAGTCCTGCAGAGTGCCACTCACTGGAGAATGAAAATAAAGCCAGTGATGGTACCAAGTGTGATGGCACCCACCTGGAAAACACACACAATCTCACCTGCATTTCCACCAGCACAATTTAAGGCTTTTTTTTTGGCAGAACTGTGACCCAAATGTGGAAAAAAAGTGTTTTAGAACTAGTTAATTCATGAGAGTCATCTGGATCACTGCCACAATCTGTGCACATTCTTATCAGGAAATAAAGATTAATTTTCTTCACTTTGAAGATGATTTCTCCAGTAGATTGAGAGGCTGTCAAAGGAGCTGTTCTCTCCCCCTCTCTCCCTTGGCAGAGTACCCAGTCTGCATCAGGGCATTAATGGCTTACTGGAAGGCTTTGGCCCACGGAGTTGTTGCAATGCTGTAGTACATAATTATTTTTTAATATAAAATATTGCATTCTCATTTCCTAAGAAATTACCTTCCAGGCACTTAGATATCATGGCTGAAAGAAAAAAAATTACCATCAGCTGTAGACATTGTAGGTGTGTATTAAAGGAAAACAGCTTTAATTAAACAAGGATTTGTGACACTGAGGCTCACACACTGCAGTGAGTGGCTTCAGAAGACCCTTCCTAGATCTGTTTTATTATTCCAAGTGTTTCTTATTTAAAGAAACTACTCTCAAACAAAAACTGCCTGACTTCTGAGAACATGTGCTGACAATTCCATTAACCCCTTTGTTTTCTGAGCTTTACTGGGTAGGGAATAAACAGAAATGTATGGAAATAAAGCACCTTAAAGTTCAAGAGCTGAACCACCCCTCACACATTTCTATTGCTAGCACTGGAGAAAAACTTCTCAGCTTATGTCAAAAGGACTATTAAATTTTTAAGTGCTTTTAAAGTGTTTTTCCTGGGTATGACACCCATATATACCTGAATGGTAGCAGGTAACCATTACTCTTGGGAAAGTGTGCAATGGGAGCAATCAAAAAGATGTCTGGCTTTGGGTGAAAAAGAAAAAGCTCATTTGTTCCCTGATTTCCTTCAAAATATTGCTTCCTGTGAGTCCATTTCAGCTTTAAGATCATATAAAAGAGAGATTGATCTTACAGGTGGACAAAATCAGTTTTTCCTTAGAAGATGGAAAGGACTGTGCTGGATTAGATAAAACAAGAGGAAAACTTACATTCCTAAATGCCAAAATATATCCTTTCTTGACTATCTTTCTTATGAAAATCAAGTGTAAATACACAGCCCAACTACCACCACTGCAATCAGGCAGGCAGTCTGCAGGATGGAGATGCATTCTGATCCTTAAAATACAAGTCCTCCTCAACTCCTGACTTTCTGAGCACCTAATTAAGGCTGCAGCAGAGTTTAGACACATCACAAGGGGCATTCCCATCCTGTCTCTGTCTCCACCTCATTCCCAACACAATGGGAATGCAGCATTCCTACCATCAACACAGTCTTGGAGGAATCCCCAGGGTATCTGAGGCTGAAGATGACCAAAGATCCCAGGAAGCAGAAGAAGGTGAGGGTGGCCACATTCCTGACATCCAGCAAAGACTCCACCAGGGGAATGGTTCCCATTGTCCAGTCACAGCACAGCTCTGAGGGGTAGAGAAGCAGCCAAGCATTTACAGGGAGGAGGTAGTTGAAAGTCAGCTGTCTAGCTGGGGATGGACTCACAGCTGCTGGGTTATCAAACCTGGAGGAGGAGAAAAAGGAGCTTTTAATGTAAAAAACAATACATGGTATTGAGCCACTTTGTGATCATAAACTGGCAAACTTCAGATTCACACCTAGAAGCAATTAGAGGCATGGACAACACTCTAACCTGCCTGCTTCTCTCAGGTGTGTAACTCAGGAATCATGTCCAACAACTCACCTCAGCATGGGATGGAGTCTCTCCAAGTTAAAGACACTGCTTTGGGATGTAACCAATAAAAAGCACTTGGATAACAGAATATTTCATTTCTCAATTACTAAGAAACTGGTCTGGCACATCACCAGCATCACCAATATAAAGTACTTTTAGATTCTATTCTATGGTCCTGCTCTGGCAGAGGGTTGGACTCAAAGATCTCCATGGTCCCTTCCAACCCCTGACACCCTGCGATAATAGAACATTAAAGTTCTGAATTACTAAGACACAGTAAAAATCCTCAATTTTTAAATGCCTGCTTGGCTATTTCAAGTTTGGCCATTCAGCAGGTACTGCAATAACCCATTTGTCACCCTCAAAATGAAACACTGCAGAGTCATCACTTGTTTTAACACTGGTGAGCTACCAAACACTGAAATTGATGTATTTTTCAGTCTGACCTCACGAGACCACGTCCTGCTTGATGTCAGTTCACTCTTACCTTGTAAACACTGGGAGCTGGGACTGGATAACCTGGACTCTGACCACCACAAGCAGGAGAGTGCTGAACATGAGGACTATCAGCTTCAGCAGAGTCTGCAGCATGGAGAAAGGAACACTGCCCTTCCCACGGAGGATCTGAACAGCTGTGTCCAGCAGCACTGGCAAGGTGTACTGCAAAGGAACAACTGTTTGTAAACAGGCCATGGCCCCACTAATTCCCTACATAAATAAGGACTTCATGTTTGAGGTTTTTTCCTGGCCTTCTCTAAACATCTGCTCCCAGGAGTTATGTAGCTCAGCTTCTCAGGGCTTTCCAAACAACTCTCCAAATGAAGTGCACCCTTCTAATAAAATCCCCTCAAGGATTCTTGCTAACACTACAACTGTGGAACTTGTGTGCCTGCAATCCTGGCTTTTTTTAGCCCTGGATTTCTCTCCGATGCCTCTACTGCAGTAACCCAGCTCTCCCTGCCTCCAACAGCATGATAGTGTACAGTTCCCCATTCTATACCCTAAATTCTTTCCCTGTGCTGTCATGTCTGTGCTGGGGATGATTTCTTGCTTCACATAAACTGGTTGAACTACAGGGATCATTAGGTTTGGAGAACTGCTCAACTCTACACCCATGCCCTGAGAAGAAACCTCAGTCTGAATATTCTCTCCTATTTTGTTGACTTAAACTTGCTAAACTTTCATGAAATTGAGGGTCTGATCAATAGTTATTGAAAGAAAGGATGAAAAAACAGGGTCACATACTAGTGAATTCCTTAGAAATTGTTTGGAGATTATGTATTTATTCACTAGACTTCCACAGGCAATAGTTAGAAGCACACGTTACTGGAAGCACAAAAAATAGTGTGATTTTGGTATTCTGGCCTTGAAGAAGTGTCCCCAAGACAATCTCTCAACTTTCTTTTGGTCAGTTTTGGCAAAATATTCCTTCAAGTAATTAAGGAACAGTAAGCTTGAAAATGTTCTTAGAATATGCAATCACATGCTTTTAAATTGCATGTGGTTTGACTATTAAAAAGACAATTATTTTATTGCAGGAACATCTTGCTTTTAAACAAAAGCTGCTATTAACTTAAAGACTTAGCAATTCTTAAGATGGAACCTATCAGATTTGAAATTAAAAGGTAGAACACCAAATTTCCTAAGACTATTACTGATTCAAGTGAGTCTACTCCAAAATGCCTGGTTATTCACTAGAAAGTGAAGAAGTTAATTGCTTTATAATATGCTCTCTACTTTTACTACAGAAGTCAAAACCAAATAATCCCTGAGCACTGTGTAAAAAATAATCTGGAAAATGTTGTCTAACAACTACAGAGTTGGCCTGAAGTGCCATAAATCCCTGCTGAAATACAACACTTCAAAGTATTTAATGCCTCATTATAGAATTCCTGAGGAGATCCAACTTCTTTTGCACCAGCTTACCCCTTGAGCAATAAATACTTCATACACACAGCATATCCCCACCACTGTTATGCCTTGTTCTTTACACAGGGTTGCAACAGCTACTAGAAGCACAGTCACTGCAATGGGAGTCCACACTGAAAGAAAAAAAAGACAAGGTTATTGGAAATGGGCCATCTTACAACAGAAATAGACACTTAATAAAGTGTATTAACCTAAAAAGTGAAGATTGGCTCTTTGTATTTGAATATTCTGTGCTCTAGCTGCACAGGGTACTTTAGACTGGGCATTAGGGATACATTTTTTTAACTGATGACAGAAAAACAGAAAAAAATCTCCAATCTTTCTTAAGTCACTAGAAACACTTCTTCAAATGTAGTATTTTCTATAGTCATGAATTTTTACAAGGCCTCCTTCATCTCCAGTGAAACTCTGCAGCTGACTGGTGACCAGCAGAGGCACCTCAGCAGTGGGGCTGAAGGGTTTCTTCCTCCCCACCTCTCTTGTTTCCAGCTGGGATAGAGTTAATTTTCCTCCTAATAGCTGGTACAGTGCTGTGCTTTGAATTTAGGATGAGAACAATGTTGATAACACACTGATGGTTTGAGTTGTTGCTAAGTAGTGTTTACACTAAGTCAAGGGCTTTCCAGCTTCCCATCCTTCTGCAGCAGGAAGGCTGGGGGGGCAGCAGAGGTCAGCAGGGGACAGAGGCAGGGGAGCTGACCCAAACTGGGCAAAGGGATGGCATGCTCAGTGTGTAACACATGGGCTGGGAACTGCTCAGGAGCTGGCTGAGCAGCTGCATTCTGCACCCCCTGCTTTGGCACTTGGCATTTTGGATTATTATACAGCATTATTATTCTTTTCTTCCTTTTCTGTCCTACTAAACCATCTCTAGCTCATTAAGTTTTACTTTTTTGTTGTTGTTTTTCCAATGCCTGCATCCCACTGAGGGTGAGGTGTGGTGCTTCATTGCCAGATGGGGGTCAGTTATTACCAACACCCCCAGATCACCACTTTAAGCACTCTATTATCAGTAACACAGCTATTAAATTCAGTATATATTTGTCAGTCATTTACCTATGCTATTATCTGGTCCTTTAGATTTGGTATATGCCAAAAAAGCAGCTAGAAAAAAGATAGATGATAACAGTTCTGCTCTGCCCACAACTCCAGTTACCTGAAAAAGAAAAAAAACATTAAAATTATTATTCTAGAAGCTATTCTAGTACTAGATTAGTGCCTGGCAGATCATAAATTAGATCTGAAAAGCAAGCAAAAAAAGGCTAAGAAGAGCACAGCTGCTTGCAGTGCAGTCAGCACTGGATTCATGATCAGGATGCTGTAGGTGTCAGGTGGAGTCCCCATCCCTGGGGGGTGTTTAAGGAGTGTTATTTAGCTAAGGAAAGCTCACAGCTCACCATTTCATACTGATGCTGCTGGAAATTGACTTTGACACCTGCACCAGCTGTTTTTATTGCCAGGTAAATCCTTGGTCAAGCAGACTGATCCCTCCCCAGAAGCTGGTCCCTTGGGCTAGAAGACCAACCAAGTTGCTAAAAGCCTGAAGTGGAATTCTCAAGACAAGGACAAATGCAACTCTGATCCTGTTATTCAACCCATTTCCTCAAGAATTCTTCCCCAGAAAATGATGGATTATCAGCACAAGAGTTCAGCTGCTCTCTGGAGCAGAAAATTATTTTCTCTTTCTCCTGCTCTGCTAACTTTTCCAGAAGAAATATTAAAAATCCATTTGTCATAAGTTAGGTAGATGTTTGAAATGTTAATGTATTACTGCTGCTTCACATTCTTGTGCAGGGGAGTAATTAAGTGGGAGACTAATCTGAAGGTATTCAAATAACATTTCAATTCCAGAAGATACAAACAGTGCCATCAAATGGCAGAAAAATATGGAGACAGGTTGTGGAGTTTTCACTGAAACCTGAAGCACTTAGTTGGCACTGAGCTCCCCAGTTCAGCTCCTTATTTCCTCCTCTTTTCCATGTATGGAAACTTCCAGTTCATTTTCCTTTTCTGCCCAAGTCTCACCTGTCACCTCTTAAGAATTATTTCTTGTCTGCACGTTAGAATTTTCACTGCACACACAGAAAAGCCTTTGAGTGGCTCTTCAGGGAGCAGCCCAGTACAACAGCTGGGGAATTAAACTGCACTTGCACTTCAACCTCAGGCTCTGACTGAAGTTCAGCACCAATTCTACCCATCCAACAGCCTTCCAGTGCCCTCGTGTGGCTACTGGCGGCAATTACACGCTTAAGCAGCATCAATCTCAGTAGAAAAAGTCCTGCTGAGCCACACAGGGACAGAAAAGTGGACAGAAGGGATCTGGGATGAGTTAGAGGGGAGTCCTCTGCAATTCTGGGAATGAATTAAGAGATGTTCACAGTATTTTCGTGTGAATCACCACAGAACACAAAGATCTGCGTCAGACAGAGCAGTCATCATCATAAAAAACAATGTTCACAGCACAATAAGTTATTTAATAACTGTTTCTTTCATTATTTTTCCAGTAGCTGCATAAAATCCCAAACAGCTCTGAGCATCAAAATCTGCCCCCAAGGGGTCGGGTATTGAGGTGGGTTTTGTTGTTGGAGGGATGCTTGGACTCTGATCTAGGAGATCCTGTGCAAACAGGATGAATCTGTGATTACCCTGTAAAAATCAGAGTTTTTGGTCTCACACTACACAAACCCCATGAAATTAAGGTTAATTAATCCCAGGAAGCACGTGAGAGCAACACCTACCGCTTCAGTGTGGATTGGGTGCACTGCAAAGAGCAGGGCTGCCACTCTGCTGCTCCTGCTGTCCAGGAACAGCTTGCACACCTTGAGGAACAGCACACAAACCACCAGGTGAAACACCACGTTCAGCAGGTGGTAGGAGACTGCATTTAGCTGGCTGAACAAGTAGTTGAGGCGGAAGGTGAGGACTGTGAGGGGCCGGTAGGATTTGTGGCTCCTCTCCTACAAGAGAACACACAGACTCATCAGTCAGCACCAATGGACAGAGGGATTGGGACTCAAAAATACCTAAAATATATTAATATTTGCATACATGACTGCCCACTCTGTTCTCAGGCATCTACCTTCAAAGGAGAGACCTGAAAACCAGTAACACTGAAAAAAAAATATTAAAAATCAAGTTATTTTGATGAAAAGTCAACCGACCATTAAAATGTCAAACAGAGAATTATCTCTTTTCTATTTCCACATGAAGTATCATTCAATATTTGGATTACTCTGCAATTACTTGGTTTAGATCAGCATTTGAGAAAATAAAAGTTAGGTGTGCTCAGCTACATATTAGCCACACATCTTCAGTGTCTACCAGCCTGTGTTGCTCGTTACTCCATCCATAAATCCTTTCAAAACTCCACTGGATCCCACCCTCCTGCTCCAACATGTAATTGTCAACCCCCAGCCTGAGATTTTGCTGAATGGATCCATAAAAAAAGGGGAAAAAAAATAATCTAAGAGACCTGGCAGGTGGGGTAGTGGGGTCATGGGAGAAGGGGAAGTGGGCAGAGTTGTCCAATTTCTACCCTGGTGTTAGATGCGGCATCTTAAACATTTTCTTAGCAGTTCTTTTGTTGAATAAAGAATGGAAGTGACCTGTGTCCCTGACCTTACCAAGCAAACCAGTAACACCAGCTGACTCCACCCAAAACTCACCCTTCTGCTCAAACCACCTTAGAGAAGTGTCAAAACCCTGCCAGGTTTGGGGTTTTGGTTTGTTTTTTTTTCCCCCATTTCCTAAATCCTTCAAACATTTCCCCCTTTACCTCAGACATGGGAGTGCCCCAGAAGTCATTCTGAAAGAGGTTTTTCAGTGGAGTAGAAGGATGCAGGTCTTTGTTGTCCAAGATTGCTGAGACATCATCAAACACAAAGCCACACAAGAGGCTGTTCCAGTAGCAGGCTGCCACCACTCCAGCTAGAACTGCTGCCTCCCTCAGGCTTACATCTGCCATCTTCTGCAACACTTGGCATGGACAACAGCTGAAATAAAGAACAGAAGCTTTAATAGCTTTGCTGGTTCAAAAGTAATTTTCATACAGTCAGAGACATCCAGTATATCAAAAAAATACTGATTTTCCATAGCTAAAAATAAGCTTTCCTCAAGCCTCACCCACTGGCTGTTTGAAATAAATGCTCTAATTAAGAATTCTCACCCCAAAAAAGCCCTCTCAGAAGCTGGGTACTCTGCTGCATTTCAGGTTCCACTACAAAACAAGATTGCTGATCAGCTGGGAGGTAGTTTTCAGTAGCTCTGCAGTTCAAGGGAATGCTGCAAGCTGGAACTGAAGTTCTCTAGAACCTGAATTTAACATCCTGACATGAAACAGAGTGACCAAAAAGCCAGACAGCACGTTCATTATTCATGGGGTTTAGGTTGCAAAGAGTTTATCAAAATATTGCAACAGTAATTAAAAAAAAAAAAAAAGAGTATTTCAGACATTCTGAGGAACAATCAGGAACCAAATGTTCATAAATATCTGTTCAGGAATGGCTCCAGAAGGCCATGAGCAGTAAGAAAAGTTCAACTTGCCATTGAAGCTCACACTTTGCTCCTTTGCATTCTTCACAGAAGTTCATCAAAAGGCCATTTTTTTCCCCTAAGCTCTGCTCATTGCTCCAGTATCACTGAATGTTCTTCAGTCCTGACTAAAAAAACATAACATGGAAAAAAAAAATGCATTAAAAATAAAGGTTATCTTACATTTATCTCTGTTCCAAAGCCCTATAAATTACTCAACAGCAGTTTTATGGTTATTTGAAAATCCTGTAGGGGTGACCTGATCAAGAGTTGAAATTATTAGATATTGGGCTGTTGAAAAGCAGTGTTCTCTGGAAGGATGAGGCAGCAACTCCAGGTCAAGAGCTGCCTTTTCTTTCTGATGCCACGTGGATTACTGCCAGCTGTGGTGAGCAAAGGTGCTGGAAAGCTGGAGGCAGTTCAACACTGACTTATTCCTGAGGAAAAGGAGATAACTAATCAAAAACATCCAGCATTCTGCCCCAAATTAGAAATGGGTGACATCTGTAAGGGGACAGAACAGCTAATATTAGCCAGATAATTGGGATTTATGTAAAAACACCAGTCTTGTGTCTCTCAGGGTTCACACATCACAGCTGATGAATTCAACCAAAAGCCTTTCGTTCAAACTGCAAAAAATAAAATAAAATAAGGAAAAAATGGAACAAACCACTATGCTAAAGGATGCTGCCATGTCTTTTCTCCAGGCTGAATCCAACACCATTAAAACCTGAGCCAAGATTAATTCTGAACATATTTATTGTGTTGTCAGACCAAAAAAAAAATGAATTTAAAAAAGAAATTATATATATATTATTTTTTCAAT
>JANHGL010011719.1:0-18330 GCA_024611195.1 Ceyx melanurus | reverse complement strand
GCTGTGCAGGGGACAAACCCGATTTACGGCTCTGCGGAGGAGGTGTTGGAGCCGGCGTGGGGGCTGAGGGATGGGCAGTGCCATGGAGTGGGGGTGCTGGGGCAGGGGGAGAGCTGAGCTGGACCCAAGGGGTGGGTCGGGGATGCTGCGTGGCCAGGGCCAGGCCACGCTCCCAGCGAGCACCGTGGTGGCCGGACCGGGACTGGTTTATTTCTGAGTTTTCACAGAACTTTGTGCGTCGCAGGAATTCCGGGAGAGTTTTCAGATGGTGACAACGGGCGCTTAATTCCAGCTTCCACTCGTGAGGTGAGTGTCTGCATCCATCCATCCATCTGGGGTTGGACCGTGGGGGGACTGTGGGTGCTGCAGGGAGCACAGGGCTGGGGAAGGGCTGCTGGGCAGCAGGGCCAGCGAGCCCAGCCTCATCCCAGCCAGCCTCACCCGTGCCCCAGATCAACCCCCCGGCACGGAGCCATCCCGTGCAGTAACAGGTGTGAGCATTCATGCAGCCTTTTGATGGTCATGTATGATACTGCATACAACAAACAGCCCCCAGGCTGGGAAAACAGCTTTCGGGTTGGGTCCTTTAACGTACACTGAATTCTCTTTTGAAAATAGCCTAGCCAAAGTCAACTGCTGCTGCCCTCAGGGCATGTAGATTTGTGTTCCCCTTGAATTGTGCACCATCTGAAGTCCAAGTCTTTGTTTGCAGTGCAGCAGGGAGTACTGACAAGGGGGTTTCTTTACTGGAGCAGAGGCTTTGTTGGATGTTGTGTTCTGTGCTCTCTTGTTACATTGCTGGGTTTCTCTACTGTTTGGTTTTTCTCTTGCAGCTGGAGGGTTCAGCCGGGGTCACAGCTCAGCTGAGCATGTGCTCTGCAAGCACGGCAAAGAGAGCAGGGGAGGCTGGGCTGTGACCCTGACTTTTGACAAAAGGAGACCCTCCCTGCTCCCAGTCCCAACAAAATGCTTCTTTTTCTCGCCCTGACCTGGCACTGGGATTTGCTGAGCTCATCTGTGAGCAAAGCAAAATTTTCTCTGACCAAGGATTTCCTGCCAGCCAACTTTTAAACCATAAATAATGTTCTCAATTTAATAAAACCATTTGCTGGAGACCCTGGACCACAAGCTGTTAGTGACAGCCATGTGAGGTCCCACTACATGGTGCACAATGAGCAGCTCTGGCACCTGTGCCTCAGTTTCCCTGCTGTGTGCTCGCTCTGACTGAATGCCCCACTTGTTTCTTTGCAGGTGGCCGGACCAGAAGGTGATTCTTCAGGGTGGTGAGAGTACTGCCCTTGCCATTCTAGAAAGTAGTTTCCCCTAAACATGAATAAACCTGGTTCTCAAAGTTGCCTTCCTTCCTTCGTATTTAATACCTGCATGTGAATGAAGTGAAAGATTTTTACCGGGCTGCAAGTGTGTGTCCAGGCGGGTAGGTGTGTAGAACTGCTTCTGCAGTGACGCTCCTGCCTCGTCCCCGGGGCAGGCACACGCTGTAGGGCTCTCTAGGTACGCTTGGGGGATCTGCAGGAATAACTAACTCATCTTGAAGCCGGCTGTGCTGATTTGACATCTCCTTGTGTGCCGAGCTCCCGTGTCCACTAGAGGGTGTGAAGCTCCGCAGAGCGGTTTGAAACTGGAAAACGACTTTGTTCCTGTAAGGAGCAGCGAGGCCTGGGTGGGGTTAGACTGCTGGAGATTCCGGCCCTGGCTGGGAAGGGCACAGGCTGGAGGTTGTGTACCCAGCACCCGTGTGCTCCATGGGGTGGTGCTTGACCCTGCCCACTGGCCCTGCTCTCCTGTGTGCCCCGGGGAGGCAGCTTTGCTGTAGCTCAGGTGCAGGTGGTGCCCACCTCCAGCACAGGTTCCTGGAAGAGGTTGCCCGGAGGGTTAATTTGCACATGCCAAGTGCCTGCCACCTGGGTGCTAAAATGTACCCTGCTAGCAGCAAGTACTGACTTCACTTGCACTGCAAAAAGCCTGGCTCCCTATTTCCTTTCTTGGGTAGAGGGAAATTCCATTTGATCTGCAACTCTCTGGAGCCAAGCCCAAGGTTGATGTGCTGTGAAATGCTGTAGAGAGACCAGAAATACTGGAGGGTCCAGCAGAGGCTATGAAGATGCTGAAGGGACTGGAGCATCTTTGTGCTGGAGAAAGGCTGAGAGCCCTGGGGCTGTTCAGCTGGAGAAGACAGAGGGGATCTGATCAATGCTGATCAAGAGCTAAAGGGTGGGAGGCAAGAGGATGGGGCCAGACTTTATATTGGTGCCCAGATAGGACAAGAAGCACAAACTGGAAACTAGGAGGTTTCATCTCAATGTGAGGAAAAGGTTTTTTCTTGTGGGGGTGGCAGAGCCTGGCCCAGGCTGCCCAGAGAGGCTGTGAAGTCTCCTTCTCTGGAGAGATTCCAAACCCACCTGGATACCGTGATCCTGTGTCCCCTGCTCTGGGTGACCCTGCTGGAGCAAGAAGTTAGACCAGGTGGTCTGCAGAGGTCCCTTCCAACCCCTGATGTTCTGTGATTTCATGACTCTGTGCTGCTTGCTGGGTTGTGTGTGTTTGCTGTGCTCCATGCTTGTAGCAAGTGCTGCAGAAGTTGCTCAGCTTGGGGCGTCTACACTGTCTCCTTGGCCAAGTACAGGATTTCTTGCTAGATTTTGCTTTGTGCCAAGTTAACAATGAATTCCTGAGCAGAACCAAATCCAGCAGTGCTGGACTTGCTCCAGCAACTTGCAGTGCTTGAGAAGGACCTGAAGGGCAGCTGGACATCTTTGTGAGTATGGGATTGCAGCAGCTTGAGGTGCAGAGGAGCACACGCGCCTCTGGCTGCTGGTACCAGCCGGGGTCTGTGGAGGTTGTGAAGCTTGATCTTTCCATCTGAGGGGAGCAGTGTGTGTTGAAGGATGGTGTCTGCTGGTTACTGCTCCCACCACAGCTAGGGTGGAGGCCAGCTGGAGAGCAATGGGGAGGGAGGCATTGGAATGGGGTGGTGCTCATGGGGATGAGAAATGTGAGTGTTGAGGTTGGGGAGATGAGGGGATGCCTGGGGGAAGGGCAGTCCTGAAATGGCTTCTCTCTTTGCTTTGTTCTCAAGGAAAGTTTAGATTTTTTTCACGTTGGGGGTTCTGTAAAAATAATGTCAATTTTTTTTTTTTTTTGAAGGTTTTATCCAGAATGGGTCAGCAAGGAGGTGGTTGCTATTTGCCTTTAAAAAAGAAATCTGCCTTTCCCCAGCTTCTCAGTGGGGATGTTGTGTCTTGATACACTCATATGCACATGGACTGTCAGGTGTGGTCCCCAGCCTGTCCCAGTGCCTCTCCTGGGGTCTTGCTGTGAAAACAGGCAGCTAAAGTCATTATGTGCCCTGGAGGCACTGTGCCAGTCGCAGCCTCCTCAGGATGCCAGGTAAAAGCAGGATGCAGCCTCTGCTGGCTTGGTGTGTTGAGATCTCTGCTTAACCAATGTGCAAAGTGGATTAGAGATGGTAACAGCCTTGGTCTGAGGAAAGCACAATGGCCTGGGAGAAGTGGGTCAGTTGGGTATTTGGGGCCGGGTAACTTGCAAATCATGCTGAAGGATCTTCCTTGTTTATCAGCTGGAATGACTCAAATTGCATTGTCAAAGTGGCTCGTGCCTGTCTGGAGCAGGGTGATGCATCCCCTGTCCCTGCTTGTCTGCCCTGGAGCCTTTTGTGACCCTGAGAAGATGGGTGTGCCCAGGTCTGCTTATCAGCTGCCTGTTCACTTTTCCTACAGCTTGAAGCTGCCAGTGAGGCTCTTAAATAACAACTGTTAATTGCCAAGACAAAGAGACCCAGGGCTGATGTCACATGGATTTGTTTGAAGCCAGTGCTGTTTAATTTACCCGCTAATTGGGCAAAATTAATCCCCACTATAGTTAGGTCCAGGTTCCCCTGGAGGGGAAATGGTTTTGAACCCTGTGGTCAAGAAGGTGCTGGTCCCCATCTCCCTGCTCTTGGCTGTGGGAATGTCAAACAGCTCAACTGTTCTGAGGATTTCACACATCCCCAGCAGGTCAGTGCTGGGCAAGGTGAGAATGGCTGTGAGTCCTGCCTGAGTTGCAGAGGGACCCGGGAGAGGTGCTGAGGGTGCTGGTGGGGTGAGCTGCACCCGAGCAAAACCCAGCCCTAAAGCAGTGCTCTGTCCCAGCTCTCCACGCTCACACTGTTTCTATTCTCTGTCTGCAAAGGAAGGAGGTTAAGTGCAAAGTGCTTTGGTCACCACTGCGGCTCCGTGTTTTTGCAAACACAGCCTGACCGGCAGGGCGTGAATCATTGGAGGAGCCTTTTCCACCATTCACAGCCCCAGTGCTACCATAAGGCTGAGCCACGTGTTTGTGCCATTCACAGGGATCCTTCCTGCAGGGCAGGAACAGCTCATGTCGCCAGCACACCACTCTCCAGAGCAATGAGAGCTGCCTGAGTGTGCTCCCCTTGCTGCCGGTGAGCTGAGAGGCACCGAGGCCTTTGCTTGCTGGAGGGAACCGACCTGGTGTCCTGCCCGGGGCAGCTTGGTGCCTTCCCTTCCCACACAGCACGGCCTGTGGGGCTCCTGGGGCTCTGCGGCTCCTGGTCTGGCTCCAGCTCGTGTCACTTGAACATGGCTTTCTGGATGGGAGCAGCTCTGATCCTCTGCCCAGGGCAGGAGCTGCCCTGCTGCAGCATCTGACCTGTTCTTCCTGCGCCAGGCAACTCAGCTCCCTCTGCTCTTCCCTTATGCTTTTGGGTGCCTGTTCCCCAGCATATGGGGTTTCTCTGCTCATTCCACCCTGTGCCCTAATGCAGATCCTCTGGCCATACTGGGGACATGGGGTAGGAGCAGCTCCAGCAGCTCATCCCTGCAGGAAAGGAGCTGCATCGGTTACCCTGCCCAGCTCAGGCTGCCTTCTCTTACGCCTTGCAGAGAGCTGACACAACTCCCTCTCCTGCCAGAAAGTATTTTATCTTTGCTGGATTAAGGAGCTAAGCTGGCCCACAGAAGGTCCCAGTGGGTGCTGGGTGAGCCGGACCTCTGCCTTTTGGCAGCATCAAACCCTTACGTCAGCTCTGCATGTTGGGGAGCTACAGCCTCGCTGTCTCTGCCTGTCCTAGCCTGCTGCCTGCACACAGCTTTCTCAATTCCTCCATTTCTGCCTAGTGAGGTCATGCTATGCACATCCCCTGGCTTTTTGGTAAAGGTTCTGCCCATCGTGTTTTTGTAGGGAGACTGGGATCTGTGCTGCAATGTAAACCCACGGCACCAAGCACAGACACTGCTTGCCATCTTCTCTCCTGCTTCTAACCACAGAACTGGGGGTTTTAGTGACTTCTAGTTGTTCATACTGCAGGAGAAAATCCTGCAAGAGTCGAGGCCCTGGAGGTGCTGAAGGTGAGGTCAGCCCTGAGCTTTGTCAGCCAGCTGCCAGCATCTGGTCCCCGCTGAGGTTGCTTGGCAGCCCTGCTCAGGACAGCAGGCAGCTCTGCAGGGACAGCAGCCAGATCTTCAGCTCTAAAATGGGTATGTGTGCACTGAATGTAGGATTGCAGTGTCAGGGCACGTGGGTTTCAGGAAATGCTGCCCTTTCCAACATGTAGCTCATTCTTCTTCCCTGGCAGGAAAGTGCCCCAGCCCATGGCAGGGCTATGATGCCATTGACATACAGGATGTCTTGGGAGAAGTGGAACTTCAGGTCAAGACTCTCAGACCAGGATTCAAACTCTCTATAACTTTGTTTCTCCTGTAACAGGGAAGAAAAAAAAAAAAAAAAAAAGCCTCTCCACTGGAGAGCTGTGGTTGCAGGTGCAGTAAAAGCAGTCAGTGCCCTCTCTGCTGTGCTTGCAGACACTGGTGATAATGGACAGTGCCACACACAGCTCTGCCACCTGCCAACATGGCCTGATAAGGAGGGTTGTGCTGTCTGATAAAGTCTATATAACCTGCTGGGCCAGAGCAGCCACATTCGTCTTTTTTCCAGACTAATCAGAATCTGCTAAATGGAAAAAGAGGAAAATCAGTCTCAGAGAGGTGGTGTGGGCTGCCAGTCTACTCAGCAACACTGAGTGAAAGGTTGGTGGTTTTTGCTTGGCTGGAGAGGTCACTGTGGGTCCTCTGTGCTTTCCAGCTGCTGCTGTTGGAAGTGTCTTCAGAACCAGAGGCCCAGCTTGAATTGGAGGATGAACTGTTCCCTCCTTGCCAGCCAGCTCAAGGTATGGAGGACAAACCAGAGACAGACTCCTCCCTTGATTTTCCACATCAAATTAATTCTCTAGGCTGAATAATTATTCTCTCTTCCAGGCAGGGTTTAAGGAAGTTGTTTTTATCGACAGGATGAAGGTTCTCCTCCTAAATAGTGAATCCTGGCCACAGAGCTCTGGCCTGACTGTCTCCTGTGTTATCCCCAAGCTGCAAGATGCTGCCTGGGTCCAGAAAAGTTGGGACATTGTGATGCTGTGAGTATTTCTTCTTACTGTCATTGGTCACAAATTCAGTGCTCTAAAATTACAGCTTCTTTCTTTTTCTTTGAAGTTTCTGAAAAAAAAAATTTAAAATTCCCAACCCTCTGAATTTGGTCTGCTTTGATTTTTTTAGTGTTGGAACTTCCTGTGGAATAAAAAAGCTGGAACTGGCCAAGAGGTCATAAAAGATGTGTGAAACTCCCAGGGAGGCACTGTGCTCTGCTGAGGGAAAGTATCCTCATGGCCACGGGGGATGGTGCTGCAGCCTGTGCAGCAGCAGCCACAACCCGATGCGCTCGGCCAGGCCTGGGAGCGATGATGGAAGGTAGGTCAGAGACTGTCCGTGTCCTCCAGTGCCAGATCCTGGTACAAAGCCAACGGCAGAGCAGCAGTCAGGGTCGTAACCCAGTCAAGCAAATCCTTCATCAGCTGAGCATGAAATCGATCTTGATGTGTGCAAGTCAAAAATCATGAGGAAGAAGGCAGAAGTGTTTGCATATGCACCCGTGTATTACTTTGGCTGCAGACAGGCCAAATCCTGAGTGCTGGGGCCAGGCTGGGAGGAAAGCCAGACCCCGGGAGCAGGTCCTGTGTGGACAGGGGAGATGCCCTGGCTCTGGTGAATGGGAGCTGGGGGTGGGCAGGCAGCTGCTAAGGTAGGATGAGTCAGTGAGCAATAGGAAAAACTGCTTTGCCCTCCAAAGCATATCTCAGAAAATATTTTTTTTTCTGTGGAGGTGTCTTTTTTGCTTCCTACCAGGCACTCAGTCCCCATAGCCACATGGCCGTGGTGCTGCTGTGCCCTCCTTCTGCTCTACCTTCCTCTGCTTGTGCTAAGGCTGGGAAAGCTCTGATGCCTGTGCCTGGGAAGCTGCATCTTGAGCAGGGACAGGAATCAGTTAATGCCATCAATGTGTTATGCAAAGTGCTGAACTTTGCATTTTCTGAAGAGGAAACGTCTGTAGTTTTGCTCTGATTTGTAAAGGAATTGAGAGCATGGAGGTTGGGGCTGTGGCCGGTTCTGCTGGGTAAACAGCCAGAGAACTGCCTGATTTTCCCCTTTCCTCCCTC
Source organism: Ceyx melanurus (assembly GCA_024611195.1). NCBI lineage: Eukaryota > Metazoa > Chordata > Aves > Coraciiformes > Alcedinidae > Ceyx > Ceyx melanurus. Next base: position 10,802 of record JANHGL010011719.1, on the reverse strand, counting down.
TCCACCACCCATCAAAGATGCTCTGTCAGCTCCCTTCAAGTGTGACATCTGGGAATAGTGCTAGCACCCCCAGTGCAGCCCAGAGCCTTCCACTCAGCATCGCTCAGCCTTCAGTGACGCTTCACCTCTGCTGAGAGGCTGCTTTTAGCTTCTCTCTTGAGAGCCATCTTCAGGCTGCATTATTGGTCTTTCTTCAGCAGCAGACAAAGTTTACTGCTGGAGGGGGAGCCGAGGCTGTGGGAAGGTCATGTCTCACTGCCCTGACCTTGGGAAAGGGAGCAGGCTGGGCTGGGTACATCACTTAGAATCCCAGAATCATTTAGATTGAAACAGACTTTCAAGATCATCGAGTCCAACCATTAACCCAGCGCTGTCAGGGCACCACTAAATCATGTCCCTCAGCACCACATCTCCACGGCTCTGAAACCCCTCCAGGGATGGGGAGTCTACCTGTTCTTGGGTCTTCAGTTCCTACCTGTGCTAGGGTTGCATGACAGGAGTTGATTTCAATCACTTTTTTGATGATGAAGGGAGGGGGCAATCAAAGAAAGCTTTAAAATATTTCTTTTTAAGCTGTAGCTAAGAAATTTGCCCTGGCTCTAAGCTGAACCTTCTAGCCAGAGGTGAGCAGGCTTAATTTGACAGCTATTTCTTAAATATTTTAAAAGCTGCCTGGAATAAACTGAATGCTTCCGAGTAGTGACCTAAATTCTACTTGCTGTAAATTTCATTAGAAAGAGGATTTGTGTGCCTGCCAGGAGCACACCACTTTGCAGCTTCATTGATCTGCCCAAGCCATGTGCTGTGCAAGTGCCATCCTCAGCAGATTTTTAGAGCTCACTGCTGCATTCGCCTAGCCCAAAATGTGGCTTGTTTCTTTGCTTTTCTCCTCTCTTCCTCTCTTTTTAATTTTGTTTTTTCCTTCCTCCCTGGTGCAAATGCATCATTTGTTTACTAATCACGTCTCATCGTTAGCTGTATGGAGTCATCCCACTGTCTGTGTGGGCAAGGATATAGCAGCTGGGAAGGAAAATGTCACTCTCCTTCAGCTCGCTTGATGTGCTTTGTTCTCAAATCCCCACCCCACGCTGTGGGGGCCAAAGATTTTTTCACAACCTCAGGGGGTGCCTGTAGCTCTGCACTCTCCAGAGAGGTCACTTGGGGTTCTGACACCCCCTCAAGGAAGCTTCCTTCCCTTCTGCTGTCCCTAAAGTGCTGTTTACTCCCATGCAACCACAGCTCCGGATCTTGTGGAGAAGTGTGATGGTAGCACAGATGGCATATACTGGGTCTTACCAGGGAAACAAGCCTGGGGAGATGTGGTACTGGCAGACCTGTGGCTGCACCAGCAGTGTGCATCTCTCTGGGCCTGAGCAGAGGGTCATGCACCTGATACTGAATTCCCTTCCCACAGCAGCATCTTTGCAGTCCACCTGCCCAGGTTAAAGGTAGTGTAGGAGCCTCTGTGCAGCCACCACAGGGACATGGGGCCTCTACAAAACTGTTGTCATACATAGAGCAACTGCCTGGTTGGGCTGAATTAATAGGTGAGGGGGAGAGCAATGTGTCACTCTAGCCATGAAGTTGGATACCCAGCCCTGCCTTCCCCACAGGAATCCTGTTCTGTGGCTATCCCTGTCTCCCTGGCATCTCTACCTTTGTCTCTGCGTGGAGCTGATGGTCTCATAGGCACCTTGAGCCTGAGGGTGGGCCATGTAATAGCTTGAGATCCATTGTGTTTTGGAAGCCCCATGGCCTCGTGGTGGCTCAAGGAGAGTTGTGCACCCTGGGCGGTGCCTGCGGAGCAGGCAGACTGTGGCTGAGGCAAAGCAGCAGGAGGTAAGAGACTCCTGTCCTACAGAATGAAGTGCTGTCATCCAGCAGGAGCTCTGATAGCTCTTCCCAGTTCACAGCACGTGGCAGAGCTGGCTTTTGAAGAGGTGCTTTCCTACATGAGGAAGGTTCTGGCACTGAAAGCAGGTGGTCCTGGCATCAAGGCCAGGGGTTGGCTTGGATGCAGGCGTCACATTGAATGTATGTCTAAAGGAACTGGTTGCAGCTCAGAGAAGTAGTCTCCAAGGGGTAAGACTAGAGAATGTATTTTTGACTCAGATACTTCTAGAGATGGAGTCTGTGCAGCTGGGAGCATGGGAGGGACTGAAAATATCCTGAACCCAGCAGGAGGGATGGCTGGTGTTAAGGTTGGAGGGAAATATTCCTCTTTTCTAACCATTGTCTGTGTGCCTTGCTTATGGATGAACATTGGGAAAAGATGTCCGGGGGTGGTTCTGGTGCGTCTCTTGCTGTATGAGTGTTGAAAGTGGGAAGAAATCCTGGTGCTGGAGCTGTCCTGCCTTCAGCCAAGAACTGCCACAGAGGGAGTTTTCTTGGGCTGAGTTTTGGCAAGATGTAGGCAAGGCTGGTCCAAAGCAGCAGCCACCTTTCCATTGCCTTTCCCCACTCCATTGACTGCCAGCTCAGGCATTTCCCAGTTGTGGTGAACCTGGCTGTCCCTTCCACTGGGAGAGAGGCCACTTTGCCTTCCTGTACAATAGTGATTTAATGTTGGAGGTTTAGTCATGGGCTTGAGCAAATAGGACACAGCCTGGGCAAGCAGTATGGGCTGTCCTGGGGACAGGGCCTTGCTGGCTGTCAGCATGCAGAGAAGGGCTAAATTCATTTCCCATAAATCTGGCATGCTCTGCCAGCTTCCCAGCTTCTCTGCATCTCTGCTGGAGTTACCCGTTATTTATTTGCCTGAGGTCTAAGGAGATATCCAGTAGGTTTTACCAAGACAATGGCTTGGGTCCTGTCACCTCCTGCCATCAGCAGCCTGAGCTTTTCTTTGCTCTCTCCTCAGCTGCGGGAAAGGCAAAGAAGAAGGAGAAATGGAGGCAGGAGGTCTCCTGCCTTTCTGCTCCTTTGGTTTTGGGCAGTGTGGGTGGTTCAGCCACTTTAAGGGGAAGCAAGCAGTGCCTGGGATGGGGAGGCTCTGAAAGCTCACCCATCTGTGCCTGGCAAAGAGTCTCCAGGGACCATGCTGGTCCAGCTGTGACTGGGTGCTGGGATAGCACTGGGAACTTTGTCACCTTGCTCTCCTGCCCAGTGCAGTGATGCTGCTCAGCAGCCCAGAGCCTGGGCTTCATGGCTGGAGCAAAGGAAGTTGCACTTGTTAGTGCCCAGGAAAAGGGTGGTTAGGGCATAGCTGCTCGCAGAATCCAGTTGGAAGTGCTGGGAGCATCACCCAGCAGCTGTTGTGAGCAGCACTTTCTCTCTGCAACTCATGAGGGGGTTAAGTGAAAAATGAAATGTCTCTCTATCTCCTTCCTTGTGCTTTCTCATCTCCGCCAATGGAGCTGAAGAAGGAGGAGGATTTTTTTTTCTATATTTAGCTTTGGAGAAATTGCTATAACTAATCGGCTTTAGGATACTGGGCTCTCTTTTATTTTATCTTCTTCTGTCACTAAGTCCTTGTCATGTGTCTGTGGACTGTGGCTTGCTGACTCTCTTTTTGCCAGGCTCATTTTTTTCATGGAGTCAATTAATAACCCATAAAAATAACACTTCCAGCTGTTCCACTTGCAGCTGCTGGGCTGGAGTCTAATTACCTGGCCTTGGATCCCAAATCCTGCTTTGCATGTAAAAGTGGCAGTGAATAGGAACAGGCAGAGGGGATGGCAATGCAAAGAAGGCATGCAGTTTGGGGTGCTATTTTTAGCCTTTTCAAGCCAAATGTAAAAAGACCCTTAGGCTGCTTGTGTCCTGCTGAATCTGATCATATGCACAATATTGTTCCCATGGCACAGTGTAGCAGCCGGGGTGGGTTGGGGCTCATTTTTGGCAGTTAGCTTGCCTGTATTTGAAACCTCCTTCTGGGCTGCTTTGAGTGATGCTCTGCTGCCATGGCTTACACCCGTGTGCTAATGGTTTGTTTGCTATCACCTGCAGTTCCCTGCGAGTTACTGAACATGACAGTGCTGGATGTGGCTATGGCAGTGATGAAGAGAGAAGGGACACAGTTGCTCAGCCAGTGAAGAGCTTGCTTCTTACAGAGCAGTGGTAAAGGGGTGCACAGGCCTCCTCAAAAAGTCCTTTCCTAATGAGTGAGGTAGAAATAATTAATTTAGCTGGAGCTCTGGTGGATATACAGTGGATATACAGATAGAGCCCTAAGGAAGCATTGTACTTGTTTCTAGTCTCTGTCCAGGGGGGTGTTCTGGGCCTATTCTTTTCATCGTTGGGCTCTTGTTTAATACAGACTCAAGCTGGTTATGCCCAAAAGCAAATCAAAAAGAACAGCTGTTCATGAGCTTAATTTGAAATAGTTAGTGGTCAAACATTAGTCTGTAGCTACCAGCTTGAAACCACAACTGCAAATAGGCTTCCTGTGCTGTAGAGTATCCCCTTCATTACACCCAGTAATTTTGAGACTGCTATTTGGAAGCTGCCATCAGAAAAAAAACTCCTACACGTCCCACTTGCACAGGGGTTTCTCAGCTAGTGCTTGACTCAAAAAGCAATTCAACCTTTTCCTTCTCAGCTAGGGCTCCACCTACCCCCTGCTGACAGCTACATGAGCCAGGAGGTGTTACGTATGTCAGAGAATCACAGAATGGTTTGGGCTGGAAGGGACCTTTCAAGGTCACGTAATCCAACCCCCCTGCAGTGAGCAGGGACATCTGCAACTACAGCAGGTTGCCCAGAGCCCCAGCCAACCTCACCTGAAATGGTTCCAGAGATTTAGCATTGACCACTTCTCTGGGCAAACAGGGCCAGGATCTCAGCACCCATACTGTTAAAAATTTATTCCTTATATAGAGTCTAAACCTCCCCTCTTTTAGTTTAAAGCCATCACCCCTTGTCCTGTCACAGCAGGCCCTGCTAAAAAGTCTGTCCCCATCTTTCTGACAGGCCCCTTTAAATACTAAAATACTGGTCCTCAGAGCCTCCAGGCTGAACACCCCCAACAGGTCTCACAGCAGAGTGGTTCCAAGTGTTCCAGAGGCGTGGGTCATCTCTGGGTCATCTCTCATCCCTAGAGTGATGGAGCCAGACTCAGTGGGTGTCTCTGCTGCCAGTTCACTTGTCCAGGGATAGAGGTCCCCATCAAGCTAAGTTCAATCTTGCCTAGCAAAAGAGATTGCAAACGTGGTTTTCCACCAGCCAGCACATTAGCCAAATTAATTCCAGGACAGAGAGTCAGCCAGTGGTGCTGGAGGCCCAGCCACATGGATGCTGCAGCCAGAGCTGCTGTCACGTGCCAGCCGCCGGGCTGCAGCCAGCTTCTGCCCAGCAGTGCCCTCTGCCTCACATCTTCCTGGAGCACTGAGCTGGCTGCCTTGGGTGGCACAGACAATTCAGTGGGAAGGAACATCTGGCTCTGAGCTGCTCCTGGTTCAGGCGGCCGCTGCAGCTGGGTGACGTTTTTTTAATGCGCTTTGCTTCCTCCCTTTAATCTCCTCACCACAGGCACGCCCGTGGAGCACAGGAAGGTTCCTCCCCTGTGACAAGGAAAAAAGAATTAGCCAGCAGACCGAGTGTGTACTGCAAATAATGAGATTGCCTTGGATATACGACTGGAATTCACACAAAGAATTCTGCTGATCAGAGAAGATAAGCAGCATTTCTAGGGTTGTCATGAGACACCTGCCTCTCAGTGTTTTCTAACAGAATCTTGGATGCAGGCTGCCAGCACCAGCCTGATCCACAGACAGCGTGACTGGAAAAAATAAACCCTGAAATAACTAGGGGTAGTTATTCTGGTGTGCATTGTAATGATTGTGATCTGCCTCCTTTTCCTTCAGGCAGGGGAATAAGCTGCACAGACACGCACTGTTCCGTTGGCAGAGCTGCTGCCACAAAGAAGGTTTGTCCCAACTGAGCCCTGTTGAAAGGGCCCAGTGTGTGCCCACGGGGTGCAGACCCAGTACTGGTGGAGTCAGCATGCAGTTGAAAAGGAGCTGGATGTGTGGAATGCTTTTAGTAGTAAGTAATTGTTTCTTATTACTCCTCTGGTACTAAAAGAACCCCTCAAAACAACAAAGAAAAAAAAAAACAAACGAAAACAAATAATAAAATCATCATTTTATAGGGAAATAGGGACAAACTCTATACCTGGTGAGTGACCCAACAGTTTGATTCAATGCTTGTTGAAGGAGAGTATTTGTACTGTCAGGCTCATTAAAAAAGGATAGTAAACAGCCTTAGTTTTTATTTTTATAGGAAATTTACTCATTCTTGCATTTGCTATGCCTCTTGGCTGAGACTGGTATTTTTCTAAGTATTTAAAAGTGTTATTAATGAACTGATCTGATCCAGGCCTTTTACTCACATAGAGACAACGGGTAACAGACTGTGACCAGATGCTCCCAGGCAGTGGCACATGGGTACAAGGGTGTTTTCCAAATGCAGTTAGAGAAGCTGGGCATTCTGAACAGGAGAAACAGGAGAAATCCCAGCACAGGAGATACCCCAGCAAGTTAGTTACTAACCAAGTGTTTTTCCCTTTATAATGGAGAAAAGTGGGTGTGTGTCCCTTTTCATCTTTTGGCCCCCTGTGACATGCTCTGATATCTGAGGGATAAATAATCCTGTGGGAGCCCCAAAGGGTGTCTCCTCATCCTTTTGCTCCCCCAAGATGACTGTGCTAACACTTTGTGTTACAAATATCCAACATGGGTATTGTAACTAGTGTTGGATTTGATACTTCATCCAGAACATACATTCTGGTGGCTCCTCACACTTTATTTCTGTACAAGAAGCCTGTTCAGCACCATCTGCTCACCTTTTCTTTAGCTCTGCACTGCTTGAGAGAGGTGACATGGAATACAATGCAGGAAGCCTCATGTGGTTACTGGCTTTGCAATGCAAGGACATCAGTAAGGGCAGGGAAGCTTTCCACATGCTCATCCCAGTTCTTGTATCTTATGAATCAAGACTTGGTCCTATTTGCTAATGTTCATTTACATAACCTTTGCTATGTCAGTGGTGCCTGTGTTCTGATGTCAGCTGCTGGAGTCCAAGCACTGGCAGCTGGTGTCTTTGGCCAGCTCCCAGCCTACAATTCAATTTCCCTAGCAGTCACTTGAAGAGAAAGGAAAAAACATGTTTCTGACTGTTCATGGCATCACAACAGACAGGGCTCCAGTCTACAAAGTCATTCAAGGCTTTTCTACACTGTGATACCTGGGGAAGTTCACACAAATCAAATAATAGTGCAAAGTTAATGCACCTTCACTTACACTGCGTTGAACTACAGTAAAGTAAGGCCAGTTTAATTCTGAATAAAAGTCTCAGCACAACAGTTTCATGCCTTCTAGGTTTTGTCTGTTAACACCACCTCTCTGACACACAGGTGGGTCTGGAGGGATTTTACCCCATTCCCAGCCCTGTCAGTGGTGGAAAACTACCACAGAGATAAAAGGCAGCAGTGTTTGGGAATAAGGTAATGATGGGAAGTAAGGAGCTCTGCTCTGCATTCTCATACTGACCTCCCATATGACTTTTCCTATAGCATTTTGCAAACCTCAATTATTAGTAATAATTTCTGGCATTATTAGTATCTTCCTTGCCATTAGAAAAGGCTTTAGGATCTCCAGAGACAGGTGGAGAATTGCCTCCTCCTGTAACATGTCCCCAGTATGAGCTATACAAGGAGCTTACAGCTGTTACAGACAGGCACATTCCTGTCTGTGTCTGGAAGATTGAACTTGGGTGTCACAGTTACTTTAGTTTTAAAAGTCATTGTATTCAGACCATCTCCCAAACAGCACCACCAGAGACTGGCTTCCTGGGGTGGCAAGGGAAGGACAGAATTGTGACACCCAGTGAAGTATGTATAACACATTTAATAAGAACTGTATAAACCAGAATTGCATGTCCCCAGGGCATAGCTCTGTCCCATTAGCTGTTTGTCAGTCATCACGCTCATTTGAGCTGGAAATCATTTGGGACCTTTTTTCCTGATTTTAAAAGGTTTAGGAGACAGGCATTATTAATCTCAGTGTAGCCAGTGGTACATAAAAAATTCCACCTACTCAGATGGGACTGATTTATTAGGGAATGGCTCTTGAAGAACTTCAGTATCTTTGAACTCAAGATCTCATCCCTCTTCCACCCACTTCTAATAAAGGTACAGCTCAGCAGCAAAACCTTGACTGAACACATGTTGAGAACTGCTAACAATCTCCTCCCTTTAGTACCAAAGCTGCTGAGACCTGCTGGACAGTGAGAAGACAGAACCACTTCACTTACATTCACTCTCTGGGATGCAAACAAAAGAAACCAGAGCAAGTCCCTGCCTGCTGAAATTCCAGGGGTTTCCACTGAATCACAGTGAGGCCAGAGGCATTCTGAATTGTTTTTTATATACACCATCCTTCCACTGCTGCCAGGTAATTGTACTTTAAGACAGTTATTATTAATAATAAATGATTGACTATCCATAGTTCTCATTTATTTCCATGGTGATATTGCCTGAAAGAAGATAAATCATGGCTTTGAGTTGGGTAACCAAAGTTCATAACGTGAAAGAATGAGATCCAGAAATGTTGTGACGGCTGGAAGTGACCAACGTGTACATAACCCCCTGAAGGTTTGACTGCCCTTCACATCTAGCCAGCTGCTTTCCCAGTTTTCTGAAAATATTGAATGGATTGCACTTCTGGCCTGTGTCCTCTCAGCTTCAGTCTTCATCGTGTCTCACAGTGTTCCATAAACATCTCACCCACCCATTTATTAATTTATATTGCTGCTAACGATGCACTCTGGAGCTTCCCTAAGTGAAGATGTTACAGGAATATAAACAATAGAAACATTTAAAGACTTAGATGTTCCTCTTCTATTTCTATCTTGTTAAGATTCTGTTTCTGCAGCAAATGGGTAAGACAGCTACCACGATTGATTTAGACATTCAATTATGGACTTTAATGCTTCCACTCTATCAATAAACTCTGAGCACCTTTAAAAGTCCAAATACAGCTTTTCTGTTTATCCAGCTATTTGGTTAAGTAGAATAGTGGCAGCCAGTCAGCATTAAAACACTCCCAGGAATCTAAAGAGTAAAATGTTTGAACGAAGAGGAATCTGAGTGGGTGTAAATTCCTCACCCTGCTCTACTGGCAAGATTGTACCTCAGGCTTTCAGAGCAGGAAAAGGATGTTACAGGCATAATGGCAGGGAATATCAATCAGATAACTAAATCTAATTACAGAGTTACTAGATTAACTAGTTAACTTCAGCTACATGAAGGCAACTGGCCAAATGCCACAACAGAAACCAGACTCAGAGAAACAATTTCTCAACAGATTAAACAACGTCTTGTAATGACTAGTTTTAGATCAGACAATGAACCATTCTTGTCAAACTTTAAAAGATGCATGGTTTGTGTAAGAAAGAGCTGTAGCTGAATCACCATGAATTCGCCTTCCTAGAGAAAGAATTGCACTAAAAGGACAGGATAAACTACTCTGAATTCTAGTAAAAAAACATCTTCTGAGCAAACAGTTTGAGTCACTGAAGGGAACAGAAACATGGGCCCCTAATTTTCAAGTTAACCTTTTTTTAGCACATTTTGTGATACACTGGTACTGTACAAAACAGATTTGTATTCTTGCTTTTAGCACATGGTGGTTAAGCCACGCTAGACATGGTCTAAGGTGGAACTCCTTCAGACATCCCAAACTGCTGAGCACCCCAGGCTGGCTGACTGGCTGAAGACAGATGAGAAGCAGTGTCTGGGGCAGGTCCCTGGGACAAGCTCTGTGTTTCCATGGCAGGTGTAGAGCTCCTGCTGGATGGGACAGAACTGGGTGCCTGCAGAGTTCCCTATGGGTGCTGGTGCCATGCCTGCATACCTCTGAGTCCCTGGGACAGGTTCAGCACCTCCTTGGGTGATTAGCCTAAATGGTGTGATTGTTTATTACTAGTGAAATGATAGAGTGTTTTATCCAGGAGATACTATCTGTGATCCTGGGCTGCAGTTCTTCATACTTTCAGCAGAGGTAAACTGTCCCAGACAGGTTTTTGGGACAATTTCTCTCTTGTCCTTGCTTTCCCAGCCTAACATCATCATCCTGAAGCACCCAGTGACACCCAGTTGTTCCACATTGTGGCTGTTACTCTGGACCTTCACACCCTCCATGGTGCTCAGCGTCCAGTCTGGGTGCTTTAGACTCTGTATCGCTACCTAACCTGACCCCCTGCTTCCCACTGTACCTGGCCTCTGCTCAGTGCCCCTGAGGAGCCACTGACTGCAGGAGGGATGTGCAGAATCATAGAAGTGGCGTAGTTGGAAGAGATCCTTAAGTCTATTAACCCAGCATTGCCAGGGCACCACTAAACCGTGTCTGTCAGCACCACTCGGCTTTGAGAATCCTTCAGGGGTGGGGAACCCACCCTGGGCAGCCTGGGCCAGGCCTGAACAACCCCTTTGGTGAAGAAACTGTTGTCCAACCAAAACCTCCCCTGGTGCAACTTGAAGCCATTTCCTCTTGTCCTGTCTCTTGCTCCTTGGGAGCAGAGCCCACCTGGCTCTAACCTCCTGTCGGGGAGTTGTTGAGAGCAAGGTCTCCCCTGAGCCTCCTTTTCTCCAGGCTGAACAACCCCAGGTCCCTCATCTGCTCCTCACCAGACTTGTGCTCTAGACCCTTCCCCAGCTCTGTTGCCATTCTCTGGCCACGCTCCAGCCCCTCAGCGTCCTTCTGGGAGTGAGGGGACCAAACTGAACCCAGGTTTCGGGGGGGGTGGGGCTCTCCAGTGCCGAGCACAGTGGGACGATCCCAGCCCCGCTGCCCACACCGGTG